>JAQQSW010002333.1:0-14986 GCA_028646575.1 Pseudocheirus occidentalis
GAAAGTTAGAGAGCAGACCAAGGGAAGGGCTCCACAGTGGGATCGCTGTTTTGGGGGTGGGGTAGGGGAAAGACAGGGAGAAAATTTGTAATTCAAAAATCTCACGAAAATGAATGATGTAAACAAGAAAACAAATAAAATTTATTACATTAAAAATAAATTAATAGTAATAATTAAGTGATATAGTATTGACATTAATTTTTCTCAGTCTCTATCCTCTAGGGGATTATAGTCTAAGAGTTACAAAACACTTTCATACCATCTCATCTAATCCTTACAAAAAAGACAAGGTAGTGATATAGAGATTATTATATCTATTTTATCGTTGAGCAAACTGGGGCTATGTGACTTGCCCAAAGTCACACAACTAGTAAATGGCCAAGCTGGAAATCATGGTAATCCTGCCCCTGGAGTTTATCACTTCACTTGACCTTTCTGGGCCTTAGTTTCTTCATATATGAAAAAATAGGGGGTTGGGCTAGTTGGTCTCTGAGGTCCTTTCTAGACTAGTAACTATGATCTATTTCCAAGTCTCCAAAATAGTAGTCAGTAGTGTGTCTGATCCACCAATCTACTTCTTATCTTATGTCTTCATTGTATTTTGTTAAGTAAAAATATCATTTTAAGTGTGAGGGAGAGAGATGATTCTTTTAAAAATAAAGAGGTGATTCTTTTACTCACCTTTGCAACTCTCCCCCTCCTCCTGCAATACCACATTATTAGTAAAAGAAACAGAGAGCCCTAGGAGTGAAAGTTATGGTGTTCAGTCCAGAAGCTGATTTGGAGGTATGATGCATTTTGTAATGTTCTCTCATTTCTGTTAATGCCTTTTATGACATTATTTTTTATATTTTGTTTTAAGTGTCTGGGGTGGGATTTGAACTCAGGTCCTCCTGACTCCAGGGCCAGTGCTCTATTTACTGCACCACCTAGCCACCCCCCCACATCATTTTTCTTAACTGATGAAGAACTGGAGCCCAGAAATAAAGTGGTTTGCCCAAGCTTTACACACGGAATATTTATCTCATAGGTCAAGCAATTGCTATTACCCTTATCAGTCAGGCATTATTCTTAGAAGATTATAAGCTCCTTAAGGGGTGAAACTTATTTTCCATTCCCATTCTCAGGCACAGTTAGTGCTTAGTAAATAACAGGTAATTAATTAATTGAAAACAGAATGGAGTAAATGAAATCACAGTATATGAGAATTGGAAGAGACCACAGTAGTCAATCTATATAAGAAAGGAATCCCCTCTATAACATACTGATACACGATCATCTGGTTGTTGCTTAATGTCTTCCAAAGAAGGGGAGTACGCTGTCTCTTACAGCGAGTCTTTGCACTTTTGCACAGTTCCAGTGGTTAAGAAGTTTTTCCTGATGTCCAGCCCAAACTGGACGGTTTGCAACATCAGTCCATCACTCCTGGCTCTGCCTTCTATGTCAAGCAGAACACATCTAATTCTTCTTCAGCATGTCAAGCATTATTTACTATTTAATTACATTATTTAATGGCAGGCATTATTTAATGACAACCCTCAAATACTTGAAGATGGCTGTCATGTTCTGCTTGAGTCTTATTTTTCCAGGTTAAGCATCCCCAGTTCCTCTGACTGATCCTCATATGTCATGTAATTAAATCCTTTCACCACCTTGGTTGCCCCATTGTGGACACATTTATTAAAATCCTCCTCAAGTTGTCACGCCAATAACTTAACGTAAGACTTCAGATGAAGTCTGAAAAGAGTAGTAGACGGTGTGAATATCATTTCCTTATTACTGAAAACCATCCCTCCATTATTCAACACAAGGTAACATTCGCTTTTTTGGCTGCCACTGGAGGATGCTGCTAATTTATAT
Organism: Pseudocheirus occidentalis; assembly: GCA_028646575.1. Lineage (NCBI taxonomy): Eukaryota > Metazoa > Chordata > Mammalia > Diprotodontia > Pseudocheiridae > Pseudocheirus > Pseudocheirus occidentalis. The sequence goes on from JAQQSW010002333.1 coordinate 1,861, forward strand.
TGAGCTTGCTGTCCACTAAAGACTCAGCATCTTTTCAGAGCCACAGCCTTCTATCCACGAAGGATATACTTACCTCTTATACCTATAAAGATGATTTTTTTATACTTGAGAGCATTATTTTATAGTTCTTCTTATTGAATTTCATTTTGCTAGATTTAGCCCAATGATCTAGCCCATCAAGATCTTTTTTCGATCCTTCCTCTGTCATCCATTGTGTTAGTTTCCTATCACTGAAAATTTGAGGAGACTGTTATCTCTATCTTTTTCCAATTCATTGATTGAAATGTTAAACAGCACAGGGTCAAGAAGAGATCCCTGGGGCATGCCATTTGAGGCCTCCTGCCATTTTGATCATGAACCATAAAATTACTCTGAATCCAGACACCCAACCTGTTCTGAATCCATCTGATTGTATTATCACTTAGTACACATAGTTCCATTTTCTCTACAGAAAAGATATATGAGACACTTTATCAAAAGCTTGGCTAAATTCTATCCACAACATTCTATTCCTCTACTAACTTAGTAATGCTGTCAGGAAAAGGGAAGGGGGCTAGTTTGATATGTTCTCTTGATGAAGTAATGTTAGCTGTTTGTAAATTACTGCTTCCCTTTCTAGGTATTCATCAACCTTCTCTTTAATGATCCATTCTAGAATTTTCTCAGAAATCTAAATCAAACCCACTGGCCTATAGCTTGCAGAGGCTGTTCTCTTTCCTTTTTAAAGTTCAGAATATTTACCTCTTTCTAGTCTTCTGTTTGGTTTCAACTCCAAGGAACAAGATGTGCCTCCCAGGATAAGCTGATCCCTTCAAATCTCATCTCCAAGTTGCAAACTCCATCTTGGATAGTGAGATACCTTCCCATCTCCCTTAGTGTCTCCCCTCCTATGACTAGAGGGCTAGTGTGGAGCACTAAAGTCCTCCCTCAGCTTTTTTTCTCAGAAGCCAAGACCTGGACTTTCAACTTACTCTACTTTGCATCTGCAACTCTGCTTGGTTTCAAATCCATGGAACTAGATGCCCTGAGCTAGGCACCTTCTCATGTGTTGCTGCAACCCTTTCCCTCTTCCTTTTGTGCATTGTTTCCCACCCACTCCCATTAGATTATAAGCTCTTTGAGGGCAGGTACTGTAATTATTTTTCTTCTTTGCATCTCCAGCACTTAGCACAGTGCCTGGAATGTGGTAGGTGCTTAATGAAATTTTTATTGAATTGAAATGAATTCTGATACTGCTTCTGTCTTGGCATCATGGTCTCTCAAATATTGCTGATGATGGTTCAGCCATCACACCTGCCACTCCATACTCAACCTAAGGACATAGCTCATCTGGGCCAGGAGTTCTTTTAGTTTATCTTTTCTTATCTTGGCTATCAACTTGCTCCCTTTTAATCACTTTCATTCTATCATTTTCACTATAAAAGTCATTCTGTTTTGCAGAGAAACATAAATAAAATAAAAATTTAGCAGTGCTACTTTTTCTCTATTATCAGTCACCATTATTCCTTCCCCTCCAAAGGTCCTTCTTAGATCATAATTTTTTCTCCTCCCGTTATACCTTTTCTCTGTGTTTTTTATTACAAAATAAGCATTTGGTTTAATAGTACTCAATAATACAACCTAGTCTCAAAAGATCCTTACCAACAAAGTTTTTCTCATGCATTTGAAATTATATAAGATTCTTCAGTGGATGTTATTGAAGAAAGGACTTTGTTTAATAATTCTTTGATTATCAGTATCGAATGAGGGATACACACACACACACACACACACACACTCACCAAATGTGTTTACCAGGGTCAGGGAAGATGTCCTACATAATGTTCAAAATGGAAAAGGAATTCCCTGTAGATGGTAAGGTCATCTGGATGTTTCTGATTGCATACCTAATAAAAATGATAATCATAATAATATTTGTAAAATATTAAAACATTTTAAAGTCATTTGATCCTCACAATCCAGTGAAGTATAGTGATTATTAGCCCTATTTTATACTGAATAAATGACAGAAAGGGAAATGACTTGTGCAAAATCAAATAGTAAGAAGGAGGGCTGCAACTTGATAATTAGACAGAGGGTCTCTGAAGACCTTTCCAAATCTAAGTCTATGATTCTGTTACTCCTGGTCTAGAGTTCTCTCTATTATGGGAGATTTATTGTATGATCTCAAGGTACATGATTCTCTACTCATATAGGGAACTGGTGAGCTCTGTGACAACCCATTGAAATTTATTTTATACAGATGAGGAGACTTTAAGTTGAAGGCTTGGCTTCTGCCTCTTGTAGTACTGATACGAAAGAGGCATAATATCCAATCCTTGGGACAGAATCAGTCAATGATTAATTAATCCATACTGTACATTTGTAACAGAAGACTATACAATAAGGGCTCAATCTTCTGACTGAGTGTTTTGTGACTTGTTAAAAGTCTTTTAACTGACTGCTCAGCTAGAACTGCGTGTGTATATAAAAGGCACAAATAGGGAAATTCTCTCTCTCTCTCTCTTTCTCTCTCTCTCTCTCTCTTTCTCTTTCTCTCTCTCTCTCTTTCTCTCTCTCTCTTTCTCTCTTTCTCTCTCTCTCTCTCTGAATTTGTCTCTGTCTCTCCATCTCTGTGTCTTTCTGTCTCTGTCTGCAACTCTGTCACTCTGTCTGTCTCTGAATCTCCCCCCTTCTCTCCTCACCTTTCCTTTTTCCTCTCCTCTCCTCTCCTCTCCAGCAGGTTGCTCCTCAAGGCTGGTTCCTCATTGGACTTGATTACTGGCAACTTATACAATCAAATAATGTTCCTCTTCTTGCTGAGGGGAAAGAATTGGCTATGTACTTCACATACTACAATAATCTAGCAAAGTTTTCATAACATTTTCCAGAACAATTGAGGAAAATGTGAAAAAGGCACCTATTATTTGGAGAATAACAAACATATTCATTTATGGGAACAAACAGGGGTCTGGCTTGATGGAGGCCACTAGGGGGTTTCACTGTATCTGAACAGGTTCTCCTGCTGCATCAATAATGCCTCAGCTCTGGATAGTAAGTACTGTTTATATTCCAGCAGGTCACTTTGACCTGAAAGGTTCATAGTAACCTAGCTTTCTAATGTTGCTTTCCAAAATGCACATTTTTTGTGTAGGCATGGATGTCAATAGCCATTCTGTGAAATACCAATAACCATGTTTTAATCTCTCATAATAGCCCCCCTGAGATGACACTTGTACCCTAGGAATGTCTGTTGGTCATTTCAGCTCATTTCCAAGAATTCTGAGTCACAGAGATAGACTTTAATTGAATTTTAGATGTTCAGGTTCTGACATATACATCAATCAGTCAACATAATAAGTTTTAGGCATTTCAACTATGCCAGTACCATGCTAGTTATTATTATTTGAGATTTAACCAAAGATTCCATGCATTCCTTTATTCATTCAAAAAATATCACAAATATTAAGAGCCTGCTTTGTGCAGAGAATTACTAGGTACAAGGGGACATACAAAGTTTAGATGATCAGTCAATCAACAAGCATTTATCAGATACCTACAAGGTACCAGGTACTGTGCTAAGCACTTAGAATACAAGTACAAAAAAGTGAAATAATCCCTACTTGCAATAAGTTTCCCTTCTAATGGGGATACAAGAAGTACATGTACAATTATATATGGCGCAATGTAGATGAAAGATCACAGTGGATGAGAAGGTACTAGTAGATAAGAGCATGAGGAAAGGCCTCCTGCACAACAGAGTTTTTGAGCTAATTCTCAAAGGAAATCCAAGGTAGTGAGGAAAAAGAGCATTTCAGGCATAGGGGTGGGGGGAAGTCCTGCTATCGAAACAATCAGAAGAAACGGTATGACGGACAGTAAGTGGGCAGTGCCCAGGCTGTCAAGAGCTATAAATACCAAACAGAAGAGTTTATATTTGATACTAAAGGTAATAGAAAGCCAGTGGAGCTTATTGAGTAGGGAAGGGGGTGACTGAGCCAGATCTACATTTTGAGAAAATCACTTTGGCAGTTAAGTAGAAGATGTATTGAAGGTGGGAGGCACTTGAACGAGAGACACCGATGAGGAGGCTATTACTAAAATCTAGATTCTGAAGTTCTGAAGCCAGATGGTGAATGTGCAAGTGGGAAAAAATGTAAAGAGATGTTATGGAGATGGAAAAGACAAGATCTGAAAACTGATTCGATATGGGAAGTGAGAGGAGCCAAGAATGACACCCAGGTCATGAACCTGGAAGGATGATGGTGTCCTCAATATTAATAGAGAAGTTTGGAATAGGAGTAGGGCAATATGTCATATCAAGGAACACATGTACTGAAGGTAAATGTATGCACTGTACTTGAGGTCAATCAGAGGCATAGGCATCAAATAGGTAATTAGGAACCAGGGGATAAATTAGGAATACTAGAGATCAAGGCAAGGCTGGAAGGGTGGGGACTGGGGTGGGAGGGTGGAAGGAGGGATCAGGAACTCAGAATAAGTCACAATATTTTAACAATAAGACTTTAAAACTGAGGCAATCACTACTTCAAGCAGGAAGTCCTTCATATGATTCCTTCTGGGGGTAAATTATGAGAGCTTGAAGCTTGAGGGTTTCCTTGGTTTCACAGCATGGCCATTCATTTGAAAGCCTGCATAGGAAATACATTTATGTGTGTGTATGTATGTGTACATGTGTGCATGCATGTATGTGTGTATAGACCATTGATACCAGAAATCCAAGTTGTCATGAACCTTTCAGGTCAAAACGACATACTAACACATGCAAAAAAAATGTATGGCTAGCCCAGTGCTTGCAGGTGCAAATAAGTGATCCATATTAGGGATGTCTGTAAATTATCTTATCTGAGAGGAGCATGGTACTGGACTAAAGGTGGAGCCTGACACTATCCTTGGATAGTAGGGCAGCAGGGTTTGTTAGAGTTACATCAAGTGTACCAGCTAATGGAGGAGAAGCAACCCCCATCATGGCAATGATAGAATTCAAGAGAACTATCCCTAAAGCCTTTTGTCAAGACATAGGTCCAATGACTAAGAACCAGAAAGAATCTTAGAGGTCAGATAGTCCAGATTCTTTAATTTAAAATCGAGGAAACTAAGACATAGAGATATGAAATGACCGACCCAAAATTGTATGGGTCATAAAAGGCAGAGCTATTTGTTCCCAATTCCAACCACACATTCTGCTCTGTCAAGATCTTTTTTAGATGCTATTTCATTTAATGTGTTAGACATACTAACTTTGTTTCACCTGAAAATTTGATAAGTATGTTATCTATGTTTTCACCCAAATCATTGAGGAAAATATTAAACAGTACAAAGCTAACCACAGATACCTGGGACACTCTATTAGCGACCTCCTTACAAGTAGACAATCTTACAAGTAGACATCTAATGACTACTCTTTGGGTCCAGTCATTCAACCACTTCCAATGCTCCCATGTCATTTATGTTACCTCTTTTAATTTATTCAACAAGAATTATTTGAGAGACTTCAACAAGTGCTTTGCAATTCACAAGTTCCCAAGGTAGGCAATACCACACCCCAGTGGGTTCTGGAACAATCCAGGAGGGTGGTAGTAACCTTAGCTGTAATTGGGGGAGTGCTGAAAAAAAATAAGGGGCCAGTGAAAGCATAAGGAAAGAAAATATAAGAAAATTTTGAAAAACCAGTCATACGTGTCTCATCTGTTGTATAACACTGAGTTAAAGTCATAATGATTATAATCTATCAGTAGTCAAGTCCACGTACACGTCTTAACAAGCAAGTGTTGGCCAGCAAGCATGCCTTACTTTGTCAAGAAGTCTAACATGAATCAGCAGGAATGTGTGCATGTAATAATTTGTTTACAGTATTATACTATATGGTTACATATTGCAATAATGTGTCATCATAATTTCAATGCAGAAAAAAACAAATTTACAGTAAGTGATTAAACTTAAGATGTGTCATTTTTAAAAGAATATATTTTCCTTTGAAATGATACAATTTTTTAAACCATTAAAGGATTAAAAGAAAGTAGATTTCCAGGAGGTGCTGAGTAATTTTTTAAAGGGAGTGGTAGACCAAATAAGTCTGGGTACTTCTGATTGAAATAATCTATGTCTACAGCATTCCTGTCATCTACAGGTTTAATAACCCTGTCAAAAAGGGAAATGAGGTCAGTTTGGTACGATATGTTATTCGTGGAGCCATATTCCTCTTTATGTTACTGACTTCCTTTTATAGATCGTCTTTAGTCATCTTCTTAATAACATATTCTGGAACTTTGCCAGTAATGAAAGTCGGGGTTGCCTGGTCTATATTTTGAAGATGCTATTATCAGTCTCTTTTTGAAAATGAGAACATTTTACTATTCTCCCGTCCTACATTACTTCCTTCTTTTTTCATCATTAACCAGGTTGGCAGCTGACTAGATATAGGGGTTGGGGGAGGAGAAGTTACAAAAATGATTCAGGTTATGAAATTTGGCTACTGAAACCATTAAGAGAATTAGAGAAATTCTGAGTAAGCGTAGTTGGTGGGGGAGGAGAAAAGGAGTTATGTTTTGGACACGTTGGGTTTAAAATACGTATGAGACTTCTTAATGGATGTGTTCAGCAGACAAAGTCATGCGGGACTACATCTTAAGAAAGGAATTAAGACATAAAGATTTGGTAGAATTTTGAAAAAAGATGACAAATAAACCTATGTGAGCTGATGAAATCACTGAGACGTTGTGGAGAAAAAAGAGAAGAGAGTGCAGAACACGGTCGTGGGGAATGTTTATACTTAGTGAGCAGGACATGGATGATGACCTAGTTGAAGAAACTAAGAAGGAGTGATAATACAATAAGGAGAAAACATAATATAATTTCATGAAAGGCTAGGGAGAAAACAGAATATAAGAAAGAAAGTAGCCAACAGTGTCACAAATTGCTAAGAAGTTGAATAAAGATTAAAAACAGACCATTGACTTTAGTAGTTAAAAGATCATGGTCATTTTTGAGAGACAAGTTTCAAGGAGACGTTTTAAGGTCAGAAGTCAAATGGCAAGGTTGGTATGCATGGGAGACAAAGAAATGTAGATAACAAGTATACACAACTCTTTTAAGAATTTAGTTTTAAAAGAGAGAAGAGATATGGATTAGCCAGGGCATCAAAGTAGTGTAGTGGATAAAATGCCAGACCTGAAGTTAGGAAGACCTAAGTTCAAATCTGGCCTCAGACAATTACTAGCTGTGTGACCCTAGGAAAGTCATTTACCCCTGTTTGCCTCAGTTTCCTCATCTGTAAATGAGAGGGAGAAGGAAATGGCAAATCACTCTTGTATCTTTGCCAAGAAAACTGAAATGGGGGTCATGAAGAGTTAGACATGACTAACATAACTGAACAATAACAACAACAAATTAAGATCCTTTTAAATACAGGCATACCTTGGAAAATTGCAGATTTGGTTCCAGATCACTACCATAGAGCTAATATAGCAAGAAAGTGAATATAACAATTAAGCTATTTACATGGATTTTTTGGTTTCCCAGTGCATATAAAAATTATGTTTATACTATAGTGTAGTTTATTAAGTGTAAAATAGTATCATATCTTTTAAAAAATCTATTTACCTTAATTAAAACTCCTGTATTGCTTGGAACAATGCTTATCTATCATCTCAGCCTTCATTGAGCCATAATCTTTTTGCTGGTGGATTCATTGCCTCAATGTTGATTGCTGAAATAGTGTGGTAGCTGCCAAAGGTTGTGGTGGCTGTGGCAATTTACTGAAATAAGACGACAATGAAGTTTACTATATCAATTGACTATTCCTGTCATGTGAATACTTAGAGGTCGTTTTAAGGTTATTAATTGGCCTAATTCCAATATTGTTTCTCAGGGAATAAGGAGGCTCAAGAAGAGGGAGATAGGAGAATGGCCTGTTGGTGGGGCAATTAGAACACACAATAATTATTGATTAAATTCACTTTCTTATATGGGCACAGTTATAATAGAAATATTAAAGATAACATTGACCACAGATCACCATAATAGATATAATAATAAAGAAAAAGTTTGAAATATTCTGAAATTGAAATATTGAATTGAAATTGAATCGAAATATTCACAAAATATGACATAGAGACAGGATGTGAGCACATACTATTGGAAAAATGGTGTAAAAATTTGTAAAAATGTAGTATCTGTGAAGCACAATAAAGTACAATAAAAGAAGATATGCCTGTAGACCTACTTTAAAGTAGAGAAGGAACCATGAGAGAAGAAGAGTTGTCAGGCAGTGAACACCATATCAACCATTCCTTGGTCTTTTCTGAAGTCACACTGGCTCTCAGGTAGATGACTGTCTTCCAGGTGAATGATCTGCCTCTTAAGAACCTGAACTTTGGCAAGAATCTTGCCAGCAATGACTAAGAGAGAGCAACGCCCCCCCCCCCTTCCCATGACTGTCACAGGAGTTTCTCTTTTCTTTACCTTTATAGAGATGGACACTGGAGACATCCTTGAAGTTCTGGGGGATAACCTCTTCTTGTCATATAACCCAGAAAATCTCAGTCAACTTTGTATGAGCAGTTGACCTTCTGTCTTGTAAATCTCAGCTGCAATAGCATCAGCACTAGGCACTTTATCACATGAGAGGAACCTAATGGCATTCAAAACCTCTTCTTTAGTTTGAAGTTCCACAGTAGAGGGATTGACTTCAACTCAAGATATACACTCAGTGGTTTCAGCATTGACTGATTATGGTCTGTTGAGAATATTTTGGAAGTGTTCAGTTCATCTCCTCATAAAGGATCATGTCCTTATCACTAATCAATGTGACTCAATCCCCACTGAGCAGTTGAGATGCACCATAGGTCTTTGGCCCATAAATAGCCTTCAGGACATCATAAAAGCTCTTTGGATTGTTATTATCAATATAAACCCGAATTTCATTTGCTTTCTTACTGGCATCTCTCTAAGCTTTACTTGTACTTTACTTCTGATAGAGTTAAATGCTGCCTTCTTAGAGATGGATGAATGATCCTGCTGGTAAATCCTGTGGAGTTCTTGTTTTTCATTTAGCAGCTTCCAAATTTCCCCATCCTTTTCATCCGACCAGTCTTGATGTTTGTAACTGTTCTGTTCCAGATGAGTAAATGCGTTGCTGTGCACAGATCTCTGAAATCTTCCCGCTCCTTTTCTGCTCCACTGTTGCCAAGCTTGTTTTGGCTTAGCTTTTCCTCCAAGTTAGCAACTAACTGTTCTCACTAGAAGGAGCCTCTAATCTGTTGACATTAAGGCTTCTGGCAGTCATCTAGCCTTGGGACCACAGCTTTTGTTGAATACAAATCTTTAGCTTGCAGATGATAAGTCTAGGATCAATCCATCACTCTGCACCATATATTGCCTTCATCACTCTTGTATCCTGCCTATCTCTTCTCCTTACAATTACATAGTCTATTAAATGTCAGTATCTGCTGTGAGGGTGCATCCATGTGGTTTTTATTGCATTTAGGTAAATAGAAATCAATGCTGGTGATGAGAAGCTCCTGAGACACACAAGTCTTCAGTAGTGACCATTGCTGTTGCTGTTTCCAACTCCGTTCTTCCCAAGGACTCCCTGCCAAGTCTGGTAGTCTGCCTACTCTTGCATTAAAGTCACCTAGAATTATAACCTTGTCCTCTTTCAGTGCATTGATGATGAGGGTCTCCAGGTCTTCATAAAATTTTCTTTGACTTCCTCAAGGTTCATCATGGTGGAAGCATATGTATTGCTGATGGCGACATGGCACTTTCCTGCAAGTAATAATCATGCTATCATGAGTCTGTCATTCACTCCTTTTGGTGGATATTCAAGCTTGTTGACTAGATTAGTTTTGATTTCAAAACCAAGGCCAACTTCATGGCTCTCCCCTTTACTGTGGCCACTCCAGAAAAACGAGTATACAGCTCCAGCTTTGGTAAGCCGGCCTTCATTTGCAACAGCCTCATTTCACTCTGGATTGCTATTTGGATGTGATGCCTGCTGAGTTCTCTCATAAGAGCTATTCATCTTTGCGGTGTACTGGATTTCATGTTGTCCTTAAGGGTGCACATATTCCATGTATCAATAGTGAAGGGAATCATCTTTGCATGAGGTTTTGTACATTTTTGTGTGTGTTTTAACCACAGGGTGAGATCCCCACCTGCCAGGGTAAGCAGGCCAAGGTTGGGTGAAGCAGACAACTTTTAGAGCACCTTTTCTGGTCCCTTCCTCATGCCAGAAGGTGAGCAGTGCAGTCCTTTAGAAAGGCTACTCAGACACCCAGGGGATTGCTGAATTCCTCTGTTGCTTCAGTCCATGAGAAGATAACCCTGTGGCCTGGGCTGCCTGTGTGCAGGGTTGTAACTACAACTTCCAGTGTATCCCCACAAGCTGCTTCATCACTTGCCTGTTTCTACAGGACTTTGAGGTAGGTAAAAATGATAAAATGTTGTGGGTAATATCTTTTGGTCCATGCATAAATTGGATTTAAGTGAGGCAGACTTGTTAGAAGTCATCAGTCTCAATTTCTCTTGCAAAAGTCTCAAAGTCCAATGGCAAGACAAAGTAAAGATGACCGGTGATGACTTGAGATTCAATGGATGGCCTTAGTATCTAACCAAACTAAGCATTCCACAGTCCTGCTTCAACTGCCTTTCATGGCTATTGGAACAAATTGTTCTCATCTGCTCATTCTGCCAGGGGAAGTCTTCACATTCTTGCAGTAGACACTCTCCTAACTCACTAATGGGTCTGAGACCTCTCCATTATACTTAATGTGATTTAGCCCATCTGCCAAAACAGTTTACTGGGGTGTGGTTGCCGTGCATGCGATAGCTGCTTGGAACCAGAGATGAGAGTTCAGCAAATCAGGTGGACACCAAAGACAGTCCTAAGAAGGGCTCAACAGCCCCCACACCAGAGGTTCTAGTCTTCCTTGAACACACCCTACACCCCAAGAAGAAAATTCATGTAACATGATATAATAATCAAAAGAACACTGACCTTTGAACTCAGACAATCTAGGGTCGGGACACAACTCTGGCACTAATTTTTTGTTTGAAGTTTTGATAACATTGATAACATTTTTGTTTTTACACAATAGTAACTTAGCAACATAATATCCATCCATACTGTAGAACTCTACATCATAACAAAGAAAAATAGTTAAGCAAAACTGATTGATCCATAGAACTGATGAGTAATTTTATCCTGGTTTCTGTCATTTTCTTATCATGTGATTTTCATGTCTACAACACCTTCTAATTGGAGGTTATCTTAGTCTTAATCCAATTTTTTCCATATTGCTGTCCAATTTTCCCAGTAGTTTTTTTTTCTCAGGTAGTGAGTCCTTCTTCCAATAACTACTGTCTTTATGTCTGTAGAATCTTAGAGTATTTCATAAATTTTCTTTTATTTGTTATGTGCCCTAATGTGTTCAATATACCAATTTCTCCTTTTTTTTAACCTAGTACTGAAATGTTTAATTAATTAGCTTTGTAGAAAAGTTTGATACCTGGCACTGATATACTCTCTTTATTCCCATTTCTTTTCATTATCTCCCTTGAGATTATTCAACTTTTTTCCTTCGTATAAATTTCATTATTATTATTATTTCTAAAATAAGTCCAAAAATAAGTAATTCTTTAATAAGTTGATTGGCGTGCCATTGCATAAATAAGTTCATTTAGGCAGTATTGTTATCTTAATTTTTACTATCTTGACTTATCCTACCCATGAGTAATTAAAATTTGTCCAATTATTTACGTCTGTATTTCAATAAACAGATGTTTGCAATTATATTTGTATAGATCTTGTGTGTATTTTGGAAGGTAGACTAACAGGTATATGGATAGAAGGAAAGTTCATAATCAAAGAAAAAGATCAAAGAAGATAAAAGGGATAATTTTGATTACATAAAACTAAAAAGTACAAACAAATCTAATAAGACTCAGATTAAAGGGGGAGAAGTACTGGGAAAGAAATCTTTGTAGAAAGTTTCTCTGAAAAGGTCTCACTGCCAAGATAGATAAAGAATTTATTTAAATTTATTAGAAAAAGTTACTTCCCAAATAATAAAGGGTCTAAAGATTCGGTAATCAATGTATAACTTCGTGAAAAAAAATGCTCCAAATCACTACCAATTAAAGAAATGGAAACTAAAGAAATTCTGAGATGCCACTTCATGTCCATTGGATTTACAAAGATGACAAAAGGAAAATGATCAGTGTTGGAAAGATCATGGGAAAATAGCTATTTTGATGTTCTGGTGGTGTACTTATGAATGGGTAAAACCAATTTTGAAAGCAATCTGGAATTATACATTAAAAATTACTAATTTGCTAAATTACTAAAGTACATGCCTTTTAACCCAGTTATACCATTGTTCAATCTATACCCAAAAGAGATCAAAGAAAGAAGTAAAGGTCCTTTAAGTACACAAAACATTTATGGCCGCTCTTTTCATGGTGACAAAATCCCGAAAACTAAGGGGATACCCAACAATTGAAGAATGGCTAAATAACTCACGGTATATGCAGGTGATGGAGCACTGTTATGCTTTCATAAATAAGGAAATGAATGATTTCAAAGAGTCATGAAAAGTTTTATATGAACTGATGCAGAGTGAAGTAAGCAGAACCAGGAGAACTATTTATACAATAACAAAAACACTAGGGGCGGAGCCAAGATAGCGGTGTAGAAGCAGCAAAGCACCACAGCTCCCACACAAACATGCTAAAAAACTCATAAAATGGGACTCTAAACAGATTTTCAAGCTCCAAAACTCTCCAAAAGACAGAAAGCACATCTGTTGCTACAGGCAGCTCAGCAGGTGGGGTTCTTCTCAGCAGTCTGGGAGCCCCAGCCAAAACTGGGCTGGCTCAGGCCCTGGGGCATCAGGCGGGGAGCCACATCTATAGGAGAGCAGATCAGCTCCACTGGAGGCACAGTTACCACATTTATCAGGCCAGAAGATAAAAAGGCTAAGAGAAAGGTCAATGGATTTTGCTAACTGGGGAGGAGAAGAGCGAGTCCGGCCAAACTGCTCCCAGGGCAAGGAAGCAGTGGGAGGCGGCTGTAGCAGCAGGAATGGGGTAGCAGCGGCTTCCACTGGGCTGCTTCAGAGCCCTC
>JAQQSW010002334.1:0-14986 GCA_028646575.1 Pseudocheirus occidentalis
ATCCCACCTCTCATCCCTATCCCCCCTACTCTCCTGTGTGGCAAGATACCCATTTTAGAGTTTATGTCATTCCTTCCCTAAGCCAAATTCACATTCTTTTTTTTTTGCTTTCTGGAGGGGGAAAGGTAGGGCAATTGCAGTTAAGTGACTTGCCCAAGGTCACAAAGCTAGTCAGTGTTAAGTGTCTGAGGTGGGATTTGAACTCAGGTCTTTCTGACTCCAGGGCTGGTACTCTATTCACTTCGCCACCTAGCTGTCCCCCCCAAGCCAAATTCAATGAGAGTAAGGTTGACCCTTTCCCTTTTGCCTTCCTGTTTTCCCCCTCCATTGTAACAGTTATCCCTTGTCTCTTCTATATGAGATAATTAATCCCATTCTATCTCTTCCTGTCTCCTCTCATGCTATTCCTCTCCCACCTCACAATTTCACCTTTTAGAGTATCACCCCTTCCTATTCAATTGATCCTGTGCCCTCTATGTACATACATATACACATACTCAGATATGTATTCATATGCATATATACCCTCCTATATAGACATATGTGTATGTATACATATACATACATTTATATTCCCTTCACCTATCCTCTCACTGAGAAAAGTTTCATAAGTTACAATGACTGTTTTTCCATGTTGGCATGTAAATAGTTCAACTTTGATAAGTTCTTTATGATTTTTTTCTGTTTACCTTCTCATGCATTTGTATGTATTTGAGTGTCAGATTTTCTTTTCAGTTCTGGTTTTTCCTCTCAATTGTTCTATGACTCCACTCATCATCTCTGTGACTTCCCAAACTAAAACACCCTTCTTTGGTCACCTGATAGAATGTAAGCTTCTTGAAGTCAGGAATTGTCCTGTTTTTTTGTATTTGTATCACCAGGGAACGGAGTACAGTGCCTGGCTCATTATAAGCACTAATAAATGTTTCTTTCATCCATTCATTGTGCATATCGTTCTCCCAGTTCTGTTTATTTCCCTCTGCATCAGTTAATGTCTTCTCATGTTTCTCTGAATTCCTTGTAGGCATCATTTTTTTTTACACCTCAGGGTGTTCAGTTATTCCCCAGTTGATGGACAATCACTGTTTCCATTTTTTCTGCCATAAAAAATGCCTCTCTGAACATTTTGTTAAATATGGAACTTTTCTTTTTATCACTAACCTCTTTGGGCTTTATGCCTAGTAACAGGCATGCTACTTGACCCTGGGTCAAAGGATATGATTAGCTCAGTGACTTTTCTTGCATAATTTTGAATTTGTTTCCAGAATAGTTAGACCAATTCACAGTCTCCACCAAGAATGCTTTAGAGAGCCTATCTTCCCACAGTGACTCCAACATTGACTATGCCCACCCTTTTTTTGGTATACAATTTTTTGGTATACAATTATGATAATTAATTCTACTCTCTCCCTCTTTTTATCTTTGTATCACACATACGTACATGCACACACACAAACTCAGAGTATCCTCAAAATATTAATGCAGTTTTAAGTCTTAATAATCTAGAAATATAAATACTATAAACATTTTTTTAAAAAAAATCATCCAAAAAGGGGCAGCTAGGTGGTAGACAGAGCAACTGGGTCTGGAGTCAGGAAGACCTGAGTCCAAATCTAGCTTTAGATACTTACTAGCTGCAGGATCCTGAGCAAATCACTTTACCCTGACTATCTTTTAAAAAATCACCTGGAAGTTTAATTATTTAATTCAGGGCTCCTTAAGTTTTCCCACTCAACCTCTTTTCATGTTTCAGCAGCGTTAGCTGGCATTGCACGGCCTGAGGGCATGCTTGGTGCAAAGTGCGCATGCTTTGTGCACAGAACCAAGGCTTCAGTGAAATTGTAAGATGCAACACGGGCAAGCGCTGCCAGAAACACCTCAGATTCATTATACATTTGATTTCTAATTATTTTTTGGTTGTTGTGTGTTCAGAAACCTCTTACTATTGTCAGATTTTTCATGATCCCAAGTGCTGAATTTTACATTTACTTATTACTTATTACATTTACTCATTAGACTTAGTGTTGTGAGTTACAAAAAATAATTTTAAAATTTTAATAAGATGTGGTACCTACCATTATTAATTGCTTATGATCCTGTTTCTGGACCTCAGAGTCCTTCTGAGGGACTAAATCTAAACTAACACCCTAATTTTTACAGATGAGGAGACTGAGCCCCAGGAAATTTAAGTGATATGCCCAAGTTCCCAAAGGAAGTAAATGATGGAGGAGAGGCTTTAACTCTGGTCCTTGGTCTCCAGGACCAATACTTATTCCATGGTGGCACCATGACCTTTTCTCTCCCTCTATCCTTCATGCTAATGCCAAAGAAAATTTCCTAAACACAACTTCCTTACCTAACTACCATCAGTGGTTCCCTATTGCCAGCAGGATCCGATATGTACTTTTCCGTTTAGCTTTTAAAGCCCTACGCAGGCTGGCCCCAATGAACTTTTCCAGCCTCATTGGGCATTACTCCCCCTCTCATTATAGATTAGTCCCCTTGACCAGTTGATCACAGCTGATCTGTGATCCAGCCAGAACTGTCCCTCACACACTATTCTCCATCTCCCATCTTTGTGTCTATTGTGACTATTTGTGACTTGTGATTTGTGCCTTTATGACTATTCCCCAAGCATGGAATGCCCTTGTTCTGCAGAAAGTTCCTTCCTTCCTTTAAAAAGAGACAACTCGGGCAGAAATAATGTGCTGCTTTCTGTGTGAAACCTTTTCCTGATCCTCCAACTTTCCTCCTAAACTAGTTTGTATTTGCCCAATTTGTTAGTACAGACATATGTGTAGATATCTCTATATACACACATTTATATTTATTTATTAACTTGACATTGTTGCTGCATATTTTTATATGCATTTGTTGTCTCCCTTATTAAAATGTAGGGTCCTTGAGATTAGAGATCACTGGAGTTGTGAACTGATCCAGCCACTCTGGAGAACAATTTGGAACTATGCCCAAAGGGCTATAAAATTGTGTATACTATTTGACCCAGTAATACCACTTCTAGGTCTGTAACCCAAAGAGATCATAAAAAATGGGAAAAGAACCCACATGTACAAAAATATTTGTAGAAGTTCTTTTTTGTGGTGGCAAAGAATTGGAAATTGAGGGAATGCCCATCAATTGGGGAATGGTTGAACAAGTTGTGGTTTATGACAGCAATGGTATACTATTGTGCTATAAGAAATAATAAGTAGGCAGACTTCAGAAAAACCTGAAAAGACTTATATGAACTGATGCAGAGTGAAATTAGCAGAACCAGGAGACCATGGTACATAGTAACAGCCACATTGTGTGATGACTGACTTTGATAGACTTAACTCTTCTCAGAAATGCAAGAATTTAAAAGATTTATGATGGAAAATGCTATCCACATCCAGAGAAAGAACTATGGAGGCTGGATGAGGTTAGATGACTTGCCGAGGGTTATACAGCTAATAAGTGTCTGAGATGGTATCTGAACTGGGGTCTTCCTGGCTCCCAGTCCAGCACTTTATCTGCTGTCACCTAGCTGTCTCTTTTGGCCAGTCACAACCTCTCCAGGACTCAGTTTTCTCATCTGTGAAATGAGAGAGTTGGACTAGATTTCTGCTAGATCTATATCTGTGATCTATGGACTATTTGTTTTGGTGTGTGCACAGAGATAGAATGGGGAAAAGGGGAAGGGATTGAATCACCAATGAGGTTTGAAATTTCCATCAGGATATCCTACCCTTATCCCTTGAGAAAGGCAACTCATACCAAGCAATGAGGGATTGAGTTACATTGCCCCCACAATTCAAACTCCCAACTAACACAGAGAACTGTAACTAGCAATTTTGATACTGGAGACAAGTAGCACAACTAGTTTTTTATTTGGAATTCAGTTGAGGGGGCAGGGAGAAAAAGATCTCAGAGATGTTGCTCCCTTGGGCAGAGACTCTGAGATACCAGGAAAAAGATACTGAGAAGATTGACTACTGACTGCAATGGTTCTTGCTAGTACGTGTTTTTACCTTTCTTTGTGCCCCT
This sequence comes from Pseudocheirus occidentalis, assembly GCA_028646575.1. Classification (NCBI taxonomy): domain Eukaryota; kingdom Metazoa; phylum Chordata; class Mammalia; order Diprotodontia; family Pseudocheiridae; genus Pseudocheirus; species Pseudocheirus occidentalis. Next base: position 4,027 of record JAQQSW010002334.1, read on the forward strand.
TGTGCTTAACACACTGTCTGGCATACAGTAAGCATTTAATAAATGTTTATTGACTCACTGACCAATAAGCTCAGCTATTTTTGTACTTCTGAAGACCTGGCAGTACCTATTAAATTTTCAGTGCCCTGTGACAAAGCTCTGTTTGCTTCACCCTTGTTGCAGTTCTAGTACCCCTAAAGGCTATTAGATCCCTAAACTTGCGTGCATTTGGAACAGAACAGGGTCCTTGGTGTCGTTTTGTCTTGGAAGTCAGAATGTAAGCTCCATTTACTAGAAAGGGCTTTATAAAATAGACATCGGGGTGTAGACCAGGGTGTCTTCATCATTTTTGTGCCATGGACCCCCTTGGCAGTCTGGGGAAGCCTGTGGCCCCTTTCTCAGAGTCGTTCTTTTAAATAATTAAGAGAAACAATATATTTCAGGTAGAAATCTGTGCAAATGAAGATGTTATGTTCTCCCATCTAAGTTCAAGAGCCCTTTGAAATCTACCCACATACCCCCAGGATGAGAAGTACGATTGTAGAAGATGGACTGATGCTCTCCATCCCCAAGGCTGGGCTGTTGCCTTGAAAGGTTTGAAAGGAAAAGGAGAGCCCATCCCTTCCTCCTGGCACTGGCGGGGGTAGGGCTCGGATAGATCTGCTAGCCAAGCACAGGCCTCCAAGAGGAGAGAGCAGGGAGGTTTCTCAGTGAAAGTCAATTACTTGCCACATTACAGGACCAAAGCATATAGACTGTGCATCAACCTTGATGACTGTGGCTACCTGGCCAGGAAAGCCCAGAAGATGCCAAAGGATGTTATTTGGACTGGGTCTGTGATTTCATCGATATTGGTAGCTACCCATGCAGATAGGCGCCTTTGTGGTCTTAGAGAGGATGAAGCGGCTGTAATATTCATCTAATGATCATAGCTGGTCCTGCTCATTACAAGTTTAAAGTCTGCAAAGTGCTTCATATACACTGTTACCCTTCATCCTCACTCCAGTGCTTTGAAATAGCTTTATTTTGCGAATGAGAAAATCAAGGTTCACAAAAATGGCCATACAATTATAGAACCATAGCTGGAAGAGACCTTTGTGGTCATCTAGGCCAATCCTCTTATTTTACAGATGAGGAAACTGAGGCCCACAGAATTCATATAGGTACTAAGTGGGGGAGTAAGGATTTAAACTCAAATCTTGTGACTCCAAGTTCATTGCTTTTTCTAAATGTCCAAAGTCATCCATAGTAAGTAGAAGAGCTAGGATTCAAATCTACATACCCTTTCCACTATACCATCCTGCCTCCTAGAATCTTTAGTTTTTGATTGGGTCCTATGATTTCTCTGGTGTGGAGAACTCCCAGGGAGGAGATTCCTTTCACCAGCGAAAACCATTATCTCCTCTACAACTTAAATGGTCTTAGAGTATTGCCTGGGGGTACTAAGGTATTAAGTGACCTGTCCGGGGTACCGTGACAAGTATGATATATCAGAGACAGGGCTTGAACCAGATCTTTCTGACATTGAGAATGGCTCTCTCCTACACTCTAGTGATCTCTAAAGAAGGAGCCATGCCTAGGGAACCATGGCATCACCTTAATCGTTATGATAAACCAATTAGAGAGTAGGGAAATGAGCTACATACCTTCCTACGCTTAAGAGTCAGTCATGGAATCTGTCTCTGAAGCACCCCTATGCTTATTCCCTAATACTCCCCATATGGCCTCCTCTCTCTCCCTCTTTCCTTACAACTGTGTCTTTTCAAAATTTTACCACCGTCCACTGTAGTAGCTGCACAGGGGCCATTGGGAAAATTCCAGACACCCCAGTACACTCATCCCTTGTTCTCTAGATCACCTCATGCCTATAGCAGGCATTTCTTGGAGATTGGGCTCTGGACCCCCTACCCACAACCTATAACTAAGAACTCCCCCTACAAACATTTTGGGTGGGATGAAGTAAGACTCTCTGAAATGCCTTATCTTTCCTGACAAAATCCACCCCACCCTTCCAAACTTCTCCTTTCCAATTGAAGGCTCTTCACCCTCCCTCACCCCACATAGTCAATCAGTTGTCCAATCTTGCTATTTCTGTCTCCACTATCTGTCCCTGCTCTCCATTCATAGTCAGCACCCTAGCTCATACCCTTGACCATTCTATCAAAACAGCTTCTTCATTGATCTCCCGGACTTAACCCTTTTCCTTCTCCATCTATTGTCCACACAGCTGCCAAGATGATTTTCTTTAAGCAGCAGGCCTGACCACATCATTTCTCATTCAATAAATTCCATCGGCTGTCTGTTGCCATCCGCATCAAACAGAATTTGTTCTTTAACTCATCTTAGTTTGAAATCCAAATCTTAATATAAATTATATAACGCTTGTAATTATTGGTAAAGCAATACCCTAAGAATGAACAAATAAGTAAAAACAGTCAACAATTTAAACTCATAATATAGCTAATAATAAGTAAGTATAACAATTATTCACTTATGGGGTGAATGCCCAAACTGATGACATTGTATGATGAAAACAAGAGATAGAACTTTATCTACGCAAGCCACTCCCGTAGCTTTGCCCAGAAAAACCCGAATGGGGTCACAAAGAGTTGGACCGAATAACTGAACAATGAAGTACACTCTACTCTACCTTTCATACACATGGGATTCTTTTTTGGGAGAGCCAGGTCAGGGGACAGCCTTGTCACTGGTTTCTGAATGATAGCAGAGTCTCACAACAGGTTTCATTACTCAAATAGTGTTTACCAAAAAGAAAATGGAAAAAACAAATCACCTTTCCCCCCAATGGAGCTTGGCAGGCACTGGCTGTTCCAGGCAGCAGGGCAGGCGTGATTTCTCTCATTCTTTCATCTGCTCCTAATAAGAACCAGACACATTTTTTTTCCTTTAATGGAGTTTCATTTTACTGGGGTGATGGATAAGGCAAAGAAGAGTTGGGGTTGTTTTGGGTTTTTTTTTTTTCTTTTTTGGTTTTTCCCCAGGAGACATTTCTCATGAAATTGCTTGTTTAACCCCATACAGAGCCAGTCCCAGGCTGAATCAACATCCTCTTTAGATACCAGATCAGCTGACAAGTATACAGGATGCCCAGGCAACATAATTCAGCTTAAAGCTGGAGGGAAGCAGGTGAGCTGAGGGAAGGAGGGGCCAGACCAACTCTGAGGACTACTGTCTCTTCTCCTAAGTTTAGACTTCTAAAGCAAAGTCATAGAATCCTAGGTGGGCAGCTAGGTGGTGTAGTCGATAGGAGTGCCAGCCCTGGAGTCAGTATGACCCAAGATCAGCCTCAGACACTAGCTGTGTGAACCTGGGCAAGTCACTTCACCCTGTTTGCCTCAGTTTCCTCATCTGTAAAATGAGCTGGAGAAGGAAATGACAAACCACTCTACTGTCTCTGCCAAGAAAACCCCAAATATGATCACAGTCAGACAAAACCGAAGCAAGTGAACGGAAACAAAGAATCACAGGATTTAGAATCATAAAAGGTCTTAGTTTAAGGCCTTTGTTTTACACATGGAGGAACTGAGGTCCAGACAGAATAATTGACTTGCCTGAAATTATACTGGTAGTGAGTAGCACATTTGAACCCAGAACCTCTGAATCCAAAATCAGTGCTTTCCCTCCTCTATACCATGTCATCTAACTCATCCTCCAGACCACTGACATGGGACAGATGGCAGCTGCTAAGTCTAAAGGAATCTCCCAGGCTCCAAGAATGAGTTTTTGTTTTGATAAAGACCTTTAAGAAGTCATCAGACCTGGGGCGGCTAGGTGGCACAGTGAATAGAACAGCAGCTCTGGAGTCAGGAGGACCTGAGTTCAAATGTGGACTCAGACACTTGACACATTTTCTAGTTGTGGGACCTTGGGTAAGTCACTTAACACCAATTGCCCTGCCTTCCCCCCTCCAAAAAGAAAAAAAAAAGTCATCAGACTTGCCCACCAATGGCCATGTGGAAAGGACACTGTGATTAGAGTCCAGAGAAACCCAGGCTCCAGTGTAGCCCCTGACACTTTATCACACTGGTAGAGGTGGTGGGACTGAAGTGAGTCACTTACCCACTCTCCTCATTTAACAGCTGAAGAAACTTAGTAGAGTTCATTAGCCTAAGGCCACATAATTAGAAAGAGGGAGAACTGGGATTTGAACCTGGTCCAATGATTTTAGGATGATAATATCTACAGTAACTATAATGTCTTTAATAACATATAGGGTGGTTTTAAGGAACAAAAACGGTAAGAAGGCTTTTGCAAACCTCAAAACACTGAATACATACCAGCTATTATCATGGAGACAGGTAACATGACATAGTGAAGAGAGAAGAATCCAAGAAGACCCAGTTTCAAGTTTCCTCTGTGATAAATACTGGCTGTGTGACCTTGCACAAATCATTTACTTTCTCATTGCCCCAGGAAACTTTCTAAGAGTATAAATTGCAGGGGGTGAGTGAAGGGGATCTTTATGGATAGAGGAAGTTCACCCCTTCAGGAATTTCCTACAACAACAAAATCACAAGTCTAGTCCCTGTCTCTATCATCAAATAACTGTCATTTGACTTCAAATCTAGTGTCTTTTCCACTATACTGTGTTGCCTCATTCCCCCTCTCTGAATTATAATAGTAATTATTATTAAAGTTGATGTTTGTGTGTATTAGTAAGGTGCTTTGCCAATTAAAAACATAAAAAAAGTAGATGACACCCATGTGAAATAAACCCAAAATAAACATAAAAGAAATCTTGAAAATCAGAAGAGAAATAGACAAAATGAAAAACAAAAGCCTGTATAGTTGATAAGAAAAACTAAAAGCTATTCCTTTGAAAAAAACTAAGTAAATCATAAACTTTTTCTGATCAAAAAGAAAGAAGGGGAATTAAATTACTGAAACAAAAGGAGAAACAAGTCAAAATCACAATAAATAGAGAGAAAATAAAAATAGTGATCCACTTTACACATAGTTCCTCATTTGAGGGCAGGGCTTAAAATTTTTGTCTTAGTATTCCCAGAGCTTCACATAGAACTTGGCACATAGTAAGTGCTTAATAAAGCAGTATTTTACTGATTCTCACAACAATTTGGATTAAGAAATATAAGTATTGGGGCAACTAGGTGGCACAGTGGATAGAGCACTGCCTTGGGGTCAGGAGGATCTGAGTTCAAATCTGGCCATAGATGATATTTACTGGCTTTGTGACCCTGGGCAAGTCACGTAACTCCAATTGCCTTGCCAAGAAAAAAAAAAGGAAAGAAAGGAAATATAGGTATCATCGTCATCATCACTATCATTATTATTATTCTCATCTAACAGATGAGGTCTAGAGAGGAGAAGTTTCTCGCCCATAATCACACAGCTCATAAGCACCAGAGCCAGTATTTGAACCCATCTCTCCTGATTCAGAATCCAACATGGACATGAGGCCTCAGAATCAATCCTCAAATCAGAGAGTCCTTCTTGCCAAGAATAGATTGTTAGTGCTGGAAAAGCTCATTAGTAAGTAAAGGCAGCCAGATAGGATATTTAGACAGCTAGTCTTAGAGTCAGAAAGACGTGGGTTCAAGTTCTACCTTTGACACATAATGGCTTCACTACCCTGGGCAAAGCTATTAACCTCCCAGTGCCCTGGGAAACTCTCCAAGACTATATTCCAGAGCAGGTGCTGATCTCATTAGTGGAGGTAATTTCTTTATTTCTTCCTCTACTTTTTTCCAATTTCACGTGAAGATAGTTTCCAATATTCACTTTCTTTTTTTTTTTTTTTTTTTTTTTTTTTTTTTTTTTTTTTTTTGCTTTTTTTTAGAGGGCAGTTGGGGTTAAGTGACTTGCCCAAAGTCACACGGCTAGTTTTTGTGTTAAGTGTCTGAGGCCGGATTTGAACTCAGGTACTCCTGACTCCAGGGCCGGTGCTCTATTCACTGCGCCACCTAGCCGCCCCCAATATTCACTTTCATAAGATTTTGAGTACCAACTTTTTTTCTCCCCTCTCTTTCCTTCCCCCTCTGCAAGGTGTTATGCAATCTGGTACAGGCTATACATGTACAATCATATTAAACATATTTCCACATTGGTTGTGTTGTGAAAGAAGAATCAGAACAAAAGGGGAAAACCATGAGAAAGAAAAAAGAGAGAGAAAATAGTATGCTTCAATCTGCATTCAGACTCCATTGTTCTTTCTCTGGAAGTGCATAGCATTTTTCATCTTTTGGAATTATCTTAGACCATTATATTGCTGAGAAGAACTAAGTCTATCAAAGTTGGTCATCACATGTTGTTGCTGTTACTCTGTACAATGTTCTTCTGGTTCTGCTCCTTTCACTCAGTAGTTCAGTTCACGTGAGTCTTTCCAGTTTTCTTCCCTGAAATAAGCCTGGTCATAATTTCTTATAGAATAATAGTATTCCATTACATTCATACACAGCTTCTTTATCCATTCTCCAACTGATTGGCATCTCCTCAATTTCCAGTTCTTTGCCACCACAAAAAGAGTTGCTACAAATATTTTTGTATATGTAGGTCTTTTCCCTTTTTTGTGAAATTTTCTTTGGGATACAGACCTAGTAGTAGTATTGTTAGATCAAAGGGTATGCACAATTGTACAGCCCTTTGGGCATAGTGGTGGAGGTAATTTTTTCCCTACATCAATGAAATCACAAGTCTGGTCCAAGTAAATCATCCGTCTTCCCTATGCCCCTTTGGCACACTAGACCCAGATGCCATTAGTCTTTCTGGGAGCTCAATTTAAATAGAGAGGAGAACCTGTCCCTGAAGACCTAGCCCTTCACTCCTGAGACTCTCTCCTGGCAATCCAGCCCTTTGGCTCAGGGCTTCAGAGGGCTAAATTCTCTCTGTTCCAATCATCATAAATTCCCTAAGAAAGACTCAGAATCACAGAGCTCCTCTGAGTGATAAAAAACAACAACTCTCTTTACCCTGATTACCCACTTTCCTCTAAGGAGTTTCAGGGAAAGGAAGGAAGAAATAAATTGGTCTTTCTCAGCTGGCAGAGAACTCCCCAGGTCATCTTGTTCCTCTCCCTGCTTTTTCAAGTCCTTCCAGAGAGCTAAGGACACAAGCATACACCTGGTTGCTCTGTTACTTTGTAATAAAGTCATTAATAAATAATATCCCATACCCAGTGTAACATTGTTCTCCCAGCTGGCCACTTTATAAAACTGTTTTCATGGAATCTGCTACCTCTGGTAATGTTGTTTCTCCTGACATCCTCTTTTCCAGGAATCAATTAAGAACATTAGGTGGGGTGTGTCTGGAAAGTCTATACATGGGACCATAGATAGAATCTGGGGCTGAAAGGGGCCTTAGGGACCATATAGTCCAAGACCTCCTTCTTACAGATGGGAAGATGGTCAGAGAGGAAGTCACAACCCTTCCTCCAATGTTAATCAACTTTGATGGTAGAGAATTTCTTCTGCAGAGCTGTCTAAAATCCCTATAGTTTATTGTTTTTATTGTAGTGAATTTTTGATATTATCTTTTTCTTCTTTATCACCTAAATTACCCAGTATACCCTTCCTCATGCCCTTCCTGGAGAGCCATATTTTAATACCAAAAAAGTGGGGGAGGGAGGTGCACTTAGGTGGCACAGTGAATAGAGGATCCGCCCTGGAGTCAGGAGGACCTGAGTTCAAATCCAGCCTTGGACACTTAACATTTACTAGCCGGGTGACCTTGGACAAGTCACTTAACCTCAACTGCCTTCCCCCATCCAAAAAATAAAAAAGCGGGGGAGACATTTCTGCAAAATCAACCAATGCATTGAAAAAATTTTAAATGACATGTAATGTTCCACACCCATCTCTGCAAAGAAGGAATCTTTACTGTTTCTCTCCATTTTTGCTTGCTCCATCTTTGTCAGATAGAGATGCTTGCCTGCTCTCCCCTCTCCCCACACCCACCATTGAACAATTAATTAGGGCTTTTTTCGAACCAGTCTACCTTTCTAGACTCATGCATGCGACAGCCAAATAAACCAGCTTATTATAAATCAACTGAACTCGAGCTCAGTACCACATTTCTAGCCTCTATGCCTGCTGCCTGGCTGGTCTTCGTGCCCGGAGTGCAATCTTTCCTCATGTCTGCCTCTTGAAATCCCTGACACCCTTCAAGGTTCAGTCGGTACACAAGGTCTTCCCCTTAAGTTATGAAGTGATGTGGAGAGGGGCTGGCCATGTAGTCAAGAGAACCTGGCTCTTCTACCTCTAACATTTCCTAGCTGCATCACCCTAGTTCAGTCATTTAACTTCTCTAAGTCTTAGTTCCTTCATCTATAAAATGGGATAACAGCACCTTAGACACAGGACTTTTGAGAATCATCACTTTAGAGGTAGAAGGTATCTTAGATGACATCTAATCTAAAACCCCTCATTTTACACATGAGTACCCTGAGACCCACATAGGTTATGTGATTATTCCAAAGTCACACTCTATTACATGTCAGTGGAAGAATCTGAATTTATGTTGTCTTGACTCCAGGTCCGTATTGCCTCTCCAGATAATTTATTTAAAGTACATTACTAACTTCTAAGCATTGTATAAATATCCACTATTTGTCCTCCCTTTCTTCCATCCCCAATGACTTTCTATGAAGTTTGTATTGAATTTTCTGTGAACGGGTTATTTCTCCTCAGCAGTATGTAAGCCCCTTGAGGTCAAGGATAATTTCACTTTTGTCTTTTTATCTCTAGCACTTGGCACATGGTAAGCCCTTTAAATAAATTTAGTTAATTCAATAAAATTGAATTCTCTCCCAAATAGTTCCTTCTCAAGATTTCAGGGCCAAAATAAATGGGAAAAATACATATCTCCTTGCAGAGAATAGAAGATTTCATGCCATCCAGAGAACAAATACAGACCTTGAGAGATTCTACTCCTGCCATTGTCCCCTTCCCAGTTTCATCCCCCACCCTCACCCCCCAATACATTATGGTCCAATAAGGGACCCCAAACTCACAACTTTAAGTGCTGGTAGATTTCCAAAGAACTTTTGCAATGGGTTGGGACAATCCCACAAGATTAGTTCAGTTTTATAATTTTAACTTGCAGAAGAGGAAGAGGAAACACAGAGGCAAAATTGGGTCATAGATGACCCAGCTCTCTCGGACTCCTCAGTCAAGGGAATGCCAAAATATGGAAGAGTTGTATTCTCAGCCTGAGCCTAAGAAGTCCTCTTGGGAGGAAGTTCTTAGTGGGTGGGGTGGGAGGTAGGTAAGAGGAGCAACAGAGCAGGGAGAAACCAACAATGCCAGCTACAGGCAAAGAATAACAACTAAATGGGAAGGCTGAACCTTCAAATATGATATCCTTTAAGGTTTAATTTAAGGTTCCCAATACAGTTATAATATATTAACATTATAATATCATTATGATATATTAACAGTTATAATGATATATTAACATATATTCATATAGAATAACATAAATTATGTTGATAATCTGAGCATAGATGCTCAGATTGATGGGGAACAAATCTTGGGGTCCCAAAGATCTGGAGACAAGTCCTGACTCTGACTCATATAAGCTGTGTGACCTCGGTAAGTTACCTAACCTTGCAATGCTACCTGGCAACCCTATAAGAGGTAAATTGCATTGTTGAAAGGAATTTCTTTACTGAGGGTTCCTACACTGATGAAAATCACAAGTCCATGCCCCCTTCCCCAAACCCTAAAGCATGAATATGGCCATAATTCATATTAAGATAATATTATAGGAATAATTATTATACATAAGGGGAGAGCATCACCTTATTGCTCACTCCCTAATGTTTCAGCTAAACCAGATTGCTTATTGTTCCTTTACGTCTTCCTGCCTCCCTCAAACTCCATGCATTTCTCCATGCTGTGCCCCAGACCTGGAATGGATTGTCCCCATCACTGTTTTATTCTTCAAAAACCCCATTCAGGAGCCACCTCTTCCATGACAGCTACCTTGATGGCCTCATCTCTAAGTGATCCTCCTCTGCACTCTGGGTTGACCCTGCTTATGCTGATTGTGAAGTTCGTTTATTAGCTGATATGCTGATTCTATATGAATCATTCTGATTCGGTTACTTGTGTGTATAAACCAAAAGTTACTAGAAAACAGGGATTATGCCATTGAACTTCTGTAGCCTCAGGACCCAGTGCAGTCTCTTACATATAGCAAAAGCTTAAATATTTATCTAAGTGAATGAATAATATCTTGCTGTGACTTTGGAGAGGATAAGAAGGAAATAGACATAGATTACTGACTTCTAAGTTTCCTTCCATACTTAGAACTACAGGGAAATAAATAAGGAGGCTGTTTTTAGAGTTAAAGGAAGATAAATAAAGATCTTGAGATTCCATAAAGTCAAAGAAAAGCTAGTTGGTATGTTATAGTGGGGATTTCTTTCAGGAACACATTGGTCTTTAAGATTTACTGAGATTTTTTTTCCAACTCTTTAAATGCTGTGATTTTGTGATGTTGTAAAAAAACTTTGAGATTTCTCCTTATATTCAGAAAACTGACAAAAATGGTTAAAACCAATATAATTCATTGTTGGCAGGTCTGGGAACAAACAGACCTATTACATTGTTGGTGGAATTATCAATTGGTATGGGTTCTATCCTTTTGGAGGATAATTTGACAATACATACTAAGCTTTACAAAATTGATCATATTTTCTAACTCAGTAAACCCCACTAATAGGACTAAGCATATTATTAAAAGGGGGGAGGTAGAAAATAAGATCTCCCTGCAAAAATATTCATATTTTTAACAATTTGTAATAGTGAAAAATTTGCAATAACCAAAGAGCCCAACCGCCAGGATAGCTGAATAAACCATCGTATATCATATAATGGAATATTGTTAGGTCATAAAAATGACAAATGTGAATAATGGGATGAAAAATGAAAAGAAGGGGCGGCTAGGTGGCGCCGTGAATAGAGCACCGGCCCTGGAGTCAGGAGTACCTGAGTTCAAATCC
>JAQQSW010002335.1:0-14985 GCA_028646575.1 Pseudocheirus occidentalis
CTGTCCACAAATGTAGAATTGACAGGGTTATGTTTGGAACTTCAGTTGTAGGTCTAGGTGTCTTATCATCTTAATCACTGGCATTTGGATAGAGCTTTGAGGTTTTTACAAAGCACTTTACATATGTTAGCACATTTGGGACTCACCAAAACCCTGCTAGGAAGGTACTGCAAGGGTTATTATCCCATATATTACAGATGAAGAAACTGAGGTTCATATTAAGTGCCTAGGGTTGTAGGATTTGAACCCAAGACTTCCTGACTCCAAACCTACTATTCCATCAACTACTTTTGCTGTTAGGGAACATGATGGAGGCAGGTCGTTGCAGACTCTCCCAACTACCCAGTCTGGGTAAGCTGTGCCCTTTCATGTTACAGTCTCCCAGGTTGGTGCTTTTCATGAGCTGAACTGGGAGTCTTTGATCAAATTTATTAGAAAGAAGATAGCCAACAACTTCTGACCTGCAGGAGATTTTTCCTCCTCTCTCTTTTTCCTACCCATAGTTCTTAGTTGCTTGGTTGTTCAAAATCAGCCTTAGTGCAAACTTGAGAATTCTACTTGGTTCTTTTGCTTAGTACTTTATTCAGAGTGGGCTTTGTGTTCTGATTTGGGCTATTGGGCAGCAAAACATGTGGTTAACTTTACTGAAAAAGAAGCAGTTTATATACAGGGGACGACCATATCTTAGATTTTAGAAAAAGTAGTTCAGGGAGTTTTTTAATATGGTAGGTAGAATGAAGTTTCATAATTTTCCTTCTCTTATTTTCATTCTAGACTCTCTTTCATCTTTATGATTATTAAAACAAAACAAAAATTTGACAGAATCATAATGAAATTTACATGGCAAAACAAGTGAATAGAAATAACTCTGGGACACACTGATAAGAAAAGGTCATGAATGGGGTCTTCACCTCCCAGACTTTCAGACATTATAAAGTGGTTATCCTGAAAAGTCTGTTACTAAGGGGAAAATAGAGCATTCAATCAGTGGAATAGGCTGAGTACTATAGATAACCAAGTGTATACCAGAGCCTTTGTGTTAGATCATACTGTAGAAAATGAAAAGCCAAGAAAGAGAATGTACAATTTAACAGATATACTTGGGAACCTTGGTTTGAAATCTGGCAGGAAAAGTATTTAGACCTTCATCTCTCACCACTGAATTCCACCTGGATTGGAGACGTGAACATTTAAAGAAAAAAACTATAAAAGAATAGATGAAAATGGACAATAGATAAAAATATGAAAATGGAAAATAGACAAAATGGAGGACTCAGTTGATAGGAGAAGGATATATTTGGAAATGAGAATAATGTAAAGACATCAAGAGAACCCCCCAAAAGCAGTAACTTAAAAGCTGCATATATGTTTTTTGTTTTTAAGTTAGTCATTTCTGGATTTCTACTCCTCTGTACAACTGAACCTTTCTTTGTAACAGAGAAAATAAATTAAATGAAAACAAAGATATAATGACCCAGTCTGACAATTCATACCTTGCTCTGCCCTCATGATCTCTTTCTCCCCTCTTCTTCTCTCCCCTTCCCTTCTCTCCCCTCCTCTCCACTCTCTTTCCTTCCCCTCGCCTCTCCCAGAGGAGAGAAATATTTCAGTATCTATTCTGGCACCCATTCCTGGTTTTTTAATTACTCCAAATTCAACCTCCTTTTTGTCATCCATTCATTTTCTCAGGAAGCCCTGAGCTCAAATCCTACTTCTGGCACATATAGACTGTGTGAACTTGGGCTAGTCAACCTCTCCCTGATTCAGACAATTTCTCTAAAAATAGAAGTTGCTGACTTGCACTGGAACAGGGAGTTCCCTCTATCCATGAATCTCATATCGATTCCCCATCCTCTATCCCTTACATTACTGTTGTTGTTATGTATCTTGTTCTTCAAGTACTGCTTATTTTACCTTGCATCAAGTAATATAGTTCTTTCCATGGTTCTTTCATTTTTCAGGGATTTCTGAATTCTTCCAGGGGTTTGAGTTCTGACCCCCACTGATGGATCACAGGCCCCTCTGACTTAGTAGGAAGTCTATAGGATTTGTTTTGCTGAAAAAAATCCATCTCTCTGGGGCCAGCCCGGTCATGAGCCCCTCTGTAAAACAGATAGGTAGACTGTCACCTGGCATGTATCTGTAACCTCTCCAGGTTGATGAGTTCCAGAATTTGACCTCTGAATTTGAACTCCGGCTGGTTCACACAGGCCAGCATTATTCTAGCTTCATTTAAATGTCCCATTAGAGTATGTGATTTAGTTTCCTCCTGTTCAAGGTCATTCACATAGTAGATTTGGGAATGAAAAGTACTCCATCTAGAAACCTTCCATTACATTGTTGCTAGTACCTTTGAAAGAATATTACATATGATAGTTTTAAGTTTTAACTTCCTAGGATGGGACTGGACTTGCTGATTTCTTTGGTTTCGAGGCTTCCCCTCTACCATACATACAGATCAGTACCTGTTCCACCACTTAGAGAATTGCATGGGAGCAATGGGAGGTCATAGTTGCTAGCCCAGGGTCACTTCCAAGTCCTCAAAGCACTTGAATCCTGGTCCTTCTGGTGGCAAGGCCCTATCTTGATTCCCCTATGCTGTGATGCCTCTTTCTATTGTAGCTATAATAATGCCCACCTATTAATATGATACCAAAACATATGCTCTAAGTTTTGTAAATAGCCTGCAACTGTCACTTGGGTGGCTTTCATACTGGGAAGAGATCTGGCCCTTGCTTCCACAGCAAGATGCCCTGAAGGAATAAAACTGTCATTATTATTCACACTGACAACTAACACTTTAGGGAGGAAAATGTTTTTAAATGATTAACTAAAATCCAGTGACAAGCATGTACAGACTTTAGGTACTTTAGGGGAAGAAATGGTGGTGGTAGACCTTTCTATTCTTGTTGATAATTATGATGCATAGATAAGGTGACACATAGGAGGCATTGTTGAAGTGAGAGTCTTGGGCTGAGGAATCAGGAGCCCCAATTCTAGGACCAGCCCTGCCATACTACTTGTGTGACCTCGACCCCATGTTTATTTATCTCAAAAATGAAGGAATTGTTACTAGACCTGTGGTCTCCCAAAGTGGGGGAAGGGAGTGATCAGATCCTGTGGATGGTGAGATCAACCACTAGGGGGTGGAAAGATGGGTGATTACCTCTGAGAAGGCTTGTCTTCCTCTTCAGTGTAACTGCCTTTACCCCTTCCTCCAATATAGCTCAACAGTGCCTCCCTCTGGCCTCAGCTGCACGCCAAGTTTTGCTGTTAGAATCTAATTGGGGACAGGGGACCTGTAGTAACTAAGCAGATCATCACACAGTACCCCTACCACAACCTTCCCATACCCTACCCTCCAGATTATTTCTGGCTGCCTCAGTTACCCATCTGTGCTCTGGGGCAGTAGTGGAAAAAATGAGTAGCATAGGAACAAATAGGAGTGTATGGATTGAGATGGGTATCCCATTATGCTAGCTTCTCCCCTTCCCCAAACCCACCCCTTTTCCAAACCTTTTCCCCCTATTTCTATTAAGGGTACTACCATCTTTCTAGCCAGCCATGTTCTCCCCCTCCTCGCATTCTTGACTTCTCATTCAATTGAAACTGCTCTTTTGAAAGTTACTAATAGTCTCTTACTTGGCAACATTGATGGCCTTTTTTTAATCCTCATTCTCATTGACTTTTCTCTGTAGTCTTTGACGCTGTGACCACACTGTCTTCCTATGGTATACAAGTGCCACCTATTAAACAAACAGACTCAAAAACAGATTTTACTAACCCGTTATTCTTTTAATCTTCAGAACAAAGAGTTTTGATTGGTTTTGAACCCATTTGGTACTAATATAAAATTGTAGCACCTTACAGTTAGTTTGCAAGATTAACATTTTCAGTTCGCAATTCCTTTTCAGGATTTTATGATCTTTTTTTTTTTTGCCCTTTGGAGGAAGGAAGGCAGGGCAATTGAGGTTAAGTGACTTGCCCAAGGTCACACAAGCTAATAAGTGTTAAGCGTCTGAGGCTGGATTTGAACTCAGGTCCTCCTGACTCCAGGGCCAGTGCTCTATTCACTGGACCACCTAGCCGCCCCTTCAGGATTTTCTTGGCAAAGATCCTAGACTGGTTTGCCTTTTCTTTCTCCAGCTCATTTTACAGATTAGGAAACTGAGGCAAACAGGGTTAAGTGACTTGTCCAGGGTCACACTATTAGTGTCTGAATCCAAATTTGAACTCAGGTCTTCTTGAAGGCCAGTTGCCCCATCCACTGGACCATCTAGCTGCCCTTGTAAGAAGAATAACCAGACATTTTTAGTCAAGTTTCAGCAAAAATCTTTGAATCATTGGGATAGAAAAATGAATATTATGATTTTAATAAGTATAGGCAAGGACTCACTTCTTCCACTTGGATCTAGGTCTTTTTGTGGATGATCTTTTTGTAACTATTAAGGCCCTTAAGTAAACAGAACTTAGAGCCCAGCCTTCAGAGGGGCAATTGGGGGTTAAGTGACTTGCCCAAGGTCACACATCACAGTGGCAGACCAAGTTTTGAAAAAATTCTGAAGCAAGTTCCATCACATTGCTCTCCCTAAAAAGACCATTATAATATTTTTAGTAAGAGTAAAATGGGTTTTTGTTCCATTAATAAAATGTTATTTTAAAACTATTTCAGCTTGATCTCATCTTTTTCAATTTTTTTGAATGTATATGTTTTATAATGTACATAATAGTTCAGAGGTACGAGTATGTAAATTATAAATTAAATAAGTACCCATTTGTTGAGGTTTGTGTTCAAAGGTTATTGTTGTTGTTTTTTCAATTATCGGGAAAAAAAGTTTGGAAAATGATGTGCTAGATGCGGAAAACCCTGTCCAGCTCTCAGATTCTCTGGTCCCAATTAGTTGAGATTTGGAATCTCATTTCTACATGGAACATTTGGGGAAACTTTCTGACCCAGGGAAAATTTAATTTGCATTTCATCCACCAATGTTGGCATTGGTGAGCATTTGCATAATCCAATTTGCAAAGTACTTTATGGTGCTTCACAGTAAACTGCCTGGTTTGCATTTATAATCTCTTACCTGGTGCAAGATGACTGCAGAATTAAAATGACAGTCTAAATCACAGAGTAGGGAGAGGGAACTGGAATTGAAATGTGGGCTCATTTAATAATTAATGTCACTATGATTTAAGGGCCATGGCTGGTGGCAAAGTCATTGGTGACCTTTTGTGCCACTCTTCTGAAGTTGTCTGTTGGCTCAGCCTTGTGACTCACCACCAGCTTACATTTGGAACCACACTTTAACTAATGGAACATGCCATCAGTGCTCCAGATGCCTGCACCTAAGGAATCCCCTGGAATTGGAACTACAGAGTTCTCTTTACAGGTGGTTTGGGTGTGGCAAATACTTTAAAAAAATTTTTTTAAGGCCTGGCCTAGAATCATCTTAAATACAAAGAATAATCCTCTAGGCCTCTTGTTCATCTTGGAAGAGGACCAATGACATCATATGGGTGATGTCTTGACTTGAGGGTGAATTGGATTTAAATGAGGCAGAGCTGAGCAAAGTCCTTAGGCCTCTAATAGGAAAACCATAATAAGCACTGTTTTTGGAAAATCACACTAGACCATCTTTTTTTTTTGGGAGGGGCAATTGGGGGTTAAGTGACTTGCCCAAGGTCACACAGCTAGTAAGTGCTAAGTGTCTGAGGTCAGATTTGAACTCAGGTCCTCCTGACTCCAGGGCCAGTGCTCTATTCACTGTGACACCCAGCTACCCCCTAGACCAGTGGTTCTCAACCTTCTTAATGCCACGACCCTTTAATATTCATATGTGGATGTGTGCGCATGTGGGCAGACCCACCTGGAGGACAGAGGAGCTCAGTGTCTCGGTTCCTAAGACCTCAGTAATATGTGTTTTCTGATGGTCTTAGGCAACCCCTATGACCCCTTGTAATGGTAATGGAATTTGAAGATGCCCCTGAATTGACTTGGCTTTTGGATTGAGTGTTAAGACCCAGAGCTTGTGAATCCCACTTGTGGGATGGACTTGTTGATGTGAAGAGAGAGGGCTGAACTGGGAGGAGCCATGAATTGAAAGAAAGGCTCAAGCCAAGAGAAGGCCAGAGGAAGTACTTTTGGGAGAGCAATATCCAGTGTCATGGAGCCTGAGTTGCTGAGATAGACTGCTGAGAGTCCATTGGAGCTGCCCAAGACTTTTGAGAACTGCCACCTGGAGCTGCCAAGAACTGAGGAGGCATGGCTGTGATGCCGGTATTTTGTCTGTCTGTTTTGATGTTGTTTTTCCAGATTCACCTGATGGTGAAGGACAGTGCTGCTGTTGTAGAGGTCCTGGAAACTGGCTGTTGGTTCAGAAGCCCTGAAGAAGGATTTTCTTGTATGTTCACAGAAATCCTGGAAGGGAGCCTTGCTGATAGTTTCAGGGGTTCTGAGACTATTCTACAGGCAGAGAATGACTTGATGAGGGCACTGGCAATGGCTTTGTTGAGCCTTGTCTCCCCAGGAACTGAGATTGCTGATGGCTTGCCTCCAGTGAAGATGAAAGAAGGGTCTTTCCTTGGGTTTTCAATGCTGAAATGTTATCTTGACCTTGTTATGGCTTAAGGGTGGATGGCCTTTTGTGCTCTCCTGCTCCCTTTTAAAAAAGTGTTTGGTGGTAATGGATGATATTGTAATTACTTTGAGTCCAGGGGTGGGAAAACCTTTGGCCTTTTTGGGCTCCCCTTGAATGACCAAATGAATTTACTTTGTTTATGATTGGAAACTGATCTCCATTTGAGAAGAGACTTTGACTGACTAAATGTCTAGGGGTGGAGTAGTACCTGGACTGAATTAAGAACTTACTTGCTGAATGAATGAGTTACACTGTATTTTGACTTTCTCTGTTCTGTGAATGTTTGCTGAATAAATGAGGTTTGCTATGCTAGTAATCCGAACCTTGGAAGTTGCCTTTGCTTGGCATTACACCCCTGTGAAAGGGTCGTTTGACCCCCATAGGGGTCGCGACCCACAGGTTGAGAACTGCTGCCCTAGACCTTTTGCCTCATTTCTCACCTAGTCTTAAATCACTGAATGGGAGTTGCCTCAGACAAACTGAGACCTGGGAAATACCTGAGCTTAAAGGCCAAGGTCTCCCACTGCATCTGGGGCCATCTCCAGTCATCCTGTCCTGTGTCTTGCCACTTGTCACTATGTCTTGTCCATGACTCTGGAAGAGAGAGTGAGACTGATGACTCTACACAGGCCTCTGCTTTTTACAAGTCAGGGAAAAAGGTCCAGAGAGAAATTAAGTGACTTGCCCAAATACACACAGATAGGATCCAGACTTAGGTTAGAAGTAGGATCTCATTCCAGATCTAACTTTCTTTCCACCATGAAACTTTCTTAGTCAAGACCTCTTACATAAAAAGAACTGTGCTGGTTTTTGTTTTTTTAAATCTATTGTGAAGTTCTGTACTGACTTCTCTGTCCCCACCCAAAATGCTCTGAGTCCCTGTGATCACAGAATACCGTCAATTTAGAACTTGTTTTCTTGAGGAAGGTAGCTCAGCTAGCTGAAGGCTGAAGAGAGTTTTTCTTTTGATGCCACAGATCTAGTGGTAAGTTTTGCATCCTCAGGGGAATATCTGCCACCTCTTCCCCTCACCCCCTGCCCCCATCCCTCACTGAAGCCCCCTCCTCCACAGCCCTGGAGCTGTGTTGCTATGGTGATCCCTGATACATGGTTAGGGGACTGTTCTTGTTACCAGGAAAAGGCATATGTGACTTTTTTACAAAGCCATCCAGAATCATCACACTTAGCTGTTAATACCAGCTACTTTCGATCCCATTGGGGATCCTATTCCACTCCCCCCCACCTCTCTTTATGAAAGCAGCTTGTGTGACCCATGTCAAGCTATTGGGCACCAATTCTTGTTGAGGTTGCTGGGTTTGATGGCCTACCTTGATAAGCTTTAGTTTAATACTTGAGCGCTAAGATTAGGTACCAGTCAATAATTTCGAGTTAACTGTTCAGTTTGATGTTTTTCAATGGATAATAATGTTGGAGTGCAACCAAACTGTTGTCAGAGCAAGTTGTCCAGTGATTTATGCTCTCAGACAATGTCTGAACAAGTCTTAGTCTGGGGGAGAAAATAATCTTTGGGTACTATAGATGAATTCTGAAGAAAGGAGCAATAAATGAGGGGTGGGTCAGTAGTGGCAGCATTGCTCTGGCCTTATGATGAGTAGAAACAGCCATTGGCTAGAGTAGAGATTGTTTTGACTATTTGGCTATTAAGTCAATTCAATTAAACAAACAGGTATTATGGTTACCCCCTGCATATCATCACATTAAGGGAGAAGTGCCCTGCCCTTCCCCCTCCCCCAATTTGGAAAATCCAAATAAAAAAATTAAAAAAAAATTTTTTTGAGGGGGGAAGGCAGGGCAATTAGGATTAAGTGACTTGCCCAAGGTCACACAGCTAGTAAGTGTGTCAAGTGTCTGAGACTGTATTTGAACTCTGGTCCTCCTGTCTCCAGGGTCAGTGCTCTATGAATAGAGCCACCTAGCTGTCGAAATAAAAATTTTTGACCCTCCCTTTATACCAGAGAAATCTGAATTTTTCCTTTTTCTTTTATGGAGGGTTTACAGTACCTTATTGTAAACTTTGGGATAAGTATTTGATCATAGGTTCTGTGTTGTCTGCTGGCCTTTGCCTATTGTCTGTGGCTTCTGCACAACTCCCCCCAAATTCCCATTTAATTTCTTATGCCTATCCTCGATATATTAAAACCAAGATGTGGAAAGTCATGGTGTGGAAGGGATAACTGTAATGCCCACTCCATAAAAGGCACTGTGCTCAACTCTGGAAATCCAAAAGCCTTCAACACCATGGAGCTGACATGCTTGGGCTACTGGGCAGCCTTAGGTTTTTACAAGCTGCATGACCGTGGGTCGTATATCTCTGAGCCTCAGTTTACTCATCTGTAAAATGAGGGCAGTAACTGCCCTTCCCTTAGGAAGCTGTGAGGATTTGCAAAGTGCTTTGTAAACCTTAAAACTATAGACATATCAGCTATCATTTTCCTGGTTGGGGGAGGGGAGATATCGTATTCAAAGATGCATAAATATAACTTGGGAGAAGCACTAACAACCAGGGCATCAGGGATGGCTTCCTGTAGGAGGTGGCCCTTGAACTGATCTTGGAAGGAAGGCAGGGATTCTGAGAGGACACAGAGATGAGGGAGTACATGGCGGCAGGGGGCTAGCCTGTGCAAAGACACAGGGGTGGGAAATAGCATTTGAGTTCTGGGAATAGTAGTCTGTTTTAACTGGAACATAGAATTAGTGAAGCCAGCTAGTATGAAATAAGACTGGAAAGGAAGATGGGTGCCAGGTATCAGAAGACTTTTAATGCCAGACTGAAGAGTTTCTATTTTATCCTAGAGGTAGAGAGAATCCCTGAAGATTCCACAGATTTCTGCCACAGCAGGGCAGAGATCTGGTTAGATTGGTTTTGTTTTTGTTGTTGATTCATTTCAGTTGTGTCCAACTCTTTATAACCCCATTAGGAGTTTTCTTGGTAGAGATACTGGAGTGGTTTGCCATTTCCTTCTCCAGCTCACTGTATAGATGAGGAAACTGAGGCAAACCAGGGTTAAGTGACTTGCCCAGGGTCAAACAGCTAGTAAGTGTCTGGAGCCAGATTTGAACTCAGGAAAAGGAGTCTTACAGACTCCAGGCCATGTACTCTATCCACTCTGCCACCTAGCTGCCCCAACCCATATTTTAGAAATTTGTGTTTTGGTTAGATGGGGAAGGAGGAGATTCAAACACTGTGACTAACCACCAGTGTGGCATCTTCTTTCTTTTTCCATCCTTCTGCTTCCTTTCACCTCAACATCCATCATTAATCAGTCAGCAAGATTTTTAAATAAATGTATAAATAATTTTTGACAAATAATTTTAAAAATCAATCAGCAAGCATTTATTGAACATTTGCTCTGGATCAGACACTGTGCTAAATGCTAGAGATACAGAAAAAAATTGTCCTGGCCTCAGGGAGCTTATATTCTTCTCCCTTTAACAAAATACTTTTTATAAACATTCATTATTCGTCCTTCCCATTACCTCCCCTCATAGAACAATTTATAATCCTTACAATAAATATGAGTAGTCCAGCCAAGCAAATTCCCAGACTGGCCAAGTCCAAATATGTCTCATGCTGAATTTTGAGTCTATCACCTCTCTGGTAGAATGTGGGTGGCACTTAAATTCTTTCTTAAAATAAATTTTTATTGAGAACTTTTGTTTTTATATCAACTAGCTTTGCTCTCACTGTAATCCTTTCTCTACCCCCTCCTACCTCTTGCAATAAAGGAAGAAAAAGGAAAAAATTTCCATGAAACTAAACAATATATCAAAAAATTCTGATGTTATATACAGTATACCACTCCTCTGCAAAGAAGGGGAGTTGTTTTCTCATATCTCTTCTTTTGGGCCCAGCTTGGTTATAATTCAAAAGCATTCGGTTTACTTTATTTTGTTGGTGTCAGTTTCCATTTGCATTGTGGTAGTCACTGAGTATGTGCTTTTCCTGGCTTTGAGCACTTCACTTTGCATCAGTTCATATGTCTTTCCATGTTTCCCTGCATTCATCATATTTAAAATTTCAAATTGTGCAGTAATATGCCTTATCTTGGTATGTTACAATTTATCGTTTCTCGACTACTTTGTTTCTCATTCTTGGCTACTACACAAATAGCCATGACCATTTTGTGGTATGTAGTACTTTTGTGTCTTTGACCTCCTTGGGCCCAACAGTGAAATCTCTGGGTCAGAAGTCACTTTCTTTGTATGATGGGAGCTTACATTCTAAGGGAAGGTAACCTGTACTTAGACAAGTGTGTCCCAAAAGTCTTGATGCTGTTTTAAGCTAGGAAAATTTGTTTAATATTTTAATACCTAAAATGGCCCTGAAGCTTTTGGAACACCCTACATAGATACACAGGTACATGCAGAACAGAAGACCTGGGTTTGAATCTAGCCTCCAATGTTTACCTTGTTGTGTCATTCAAGGATGGATTTGCATACTCAAATTCCATCTTCAGTAACATGGTATTTCTAATACTTAAGCTTGTGGTGGATGCTGGCTCAGAAAGACCTGAGTTTAAATCCTTTTGCCCACACTGGCCTTGTGGCCATGGGCAAGTTGCTTAAAGGCCCAACACCACGGGACTTCCTAACACTTGGTTACTAATTAGGTGCCAGCCCACATTTTGCACTTTCCTTTGATATCTCTTCCCATTTCCTGCTCCACCCACAAAATACTTACACTACCAACTTCCCAGAGTTGTTGTGAAAAAAGTGCTATGCCAAAGGACCTTTAAAATACTGTATAAATGTGAGCAGTTAATTCCACCACTGCCCATCTCTCACTGTCTCTCTGTCTTTGTCTCTTTCTCTCTGCCTCTGTCTGTCTATCTGTCTCACAAACACACATACACACACACACACACACCACACACACACCCTTCCTTTTTTCCCTTCTGTCTTATCAACTTATATCAGGGAAATACTCCTCTTGCTTTTTTTTGCACTGAAATTAGACATCCTGAACAACCAGGGGGCCCTTTGGGATAGCTTGGGATATCAGGTCTCCACTCTTGTCTGCTCACCTGCCCAAGATGGGCAGGGACAGGGTTGTGAGGGGGTTGGTTATGTTACTTTCCCTAATCTCTCTAATGCTCTCTGACTTGTGCTCCATTTTTTTCTTCACTAGCCAACCAAGCCCACTGGCACTATTTATGGTTTTCTTGTATTGGTACCACTTCCCCTGGTCCTTTTTTGGGGGGGAGGAGCTTTCCCATATGCCCAGTTCCCTTGTAAGAAGGTGACTTTAGGATCTCCCCTCTCCCACTTCTTCACTTGCACTCACAGAATGGTATACTACCATCTTAGGTGACTTAAATGAGGATTTACCACAAAGCGCTACAGAGGAAACATGCAAGGTGTGGGGTACAATCACAGATGAAAAGGGTCAGCTGTACAAATGTCAACCAAAGGGACCTGGGCATGCTCTTCATAGCTCCTTCTGACCTCCTTCTGCCTGGTTTTGTCCTTGATACTGGTTCATTTCTAGCTCTCTTGGCTGGCAAGGCAGCTGCTGTGTCAGCCTTCGGCATTCTGTCTTGCCAACATTCAGAAAGCAGAAGTCTAGGAGCTAGGACTGGCACCTCTCCTCTGGAATGTCCCCTAAGTTGAGCCATTTCATGGGATCAGGCAGTCAACAAGTGTATATTAAACCCATACTATGTGCTGGATCTGTCCAAGGTGCTAGGGATCCAAATGCAAAAATGGACAAATCCCAGCCCTCAAGGAACTCGCATTCTATTAGGAGAGGCAACAAATAGAGGGATAAAGACTGGAGCTGTGATTTAATTGCAGGTTGACACCATTTCTGCAGTTTGCCTTTAGGGTATCTGCCCAGAGCACTGAGAGATTTAAATACTTGGCCTGGGGTCACACAGACTGGAGGTGGGGAAAAGGGGGAGGAGAACTTGAACTCATATCTTCCAGGCCCCAGCCCAGCTCTCTACCCACTATACCATGCTGCTTCTCATATATAAGAATATACAAATAAATATAAGGTAGTTGGGAGGATTACGAAGGGCTGCATATAGACCAGGGTTTCTTAACCTTCTTTGTATCAGTAGACCCCTAGGGCAGTCTGGCGAAGCCCATGGAACCCTTCCCTGAATCACAGTTTTTAAATGTGTAAAACAAAATACATAAATAACAAAGGAAACCAATTATATTGCAATACAATTGCCAAAATATTTGTTAAACAATTTCACAGTACTCTCCCCCCACCTGCCAAAGTTAGGAACCCTAGTTCTACATGCAGAAGAGGGCCCAGGGATTTATTGCATAGTAGTGTGACATCGTCAGATCTTCACTTAGGGAAAATCACTTTGCTAATTGTGGAAAATGGATAGAGACTGTAGGAAGGGAGCAACTTCCATCTTCACCTGGGGCCCTCCTTATTTTTTCCTCTTCTTCCAACACCCACATCTCCACCTCCAGGGAAACCTCTTCTCATATCCTTAATTTACATGTAAATTATAGGTAGAAAAGAAAATTCCTGCCCTTCTCTAATGGAGAGATGGTATTCAACTGTGATGATAAATTTTTAATTATATACATATTTTCAAATAATATGGGATTTGTTATTCACAGTTGTGTTTGACTTTTTGTGACTTCATTTGGGGTTTTCTTGGCAAAGATACTGCAATGGTTTGCTGTATCCTTCTCTAGTTCATTTATGGATGAGGAAACTGAGACAAACAGGGTGAAGTGACTTGTCCTGGGTCACACAGTTTGTGAGTATCTGAAGCTGGATTTGAACTCAGGAGGAGGAGTCTTTTTTTACCTTTTGTTTATTTTTAGTTTACATTATTCATTTCCATGAGATATTTTGAGTTACAAATTTTCTCCCCATCTTTCTCCTACCCACCACCCCAAAACAGTGATCCTACTGTATACTCCCTCCCCCAATCTGCTCTCTCCTATATCCTCCCCATCACTCCTCTGATTTTCAGGTAGGGCAAGGTGGATCTCCAGTATATCTATATATACCCCAGTACTTGTATATCTTATTTCCCAGTTGCATGTAAATAATAATAATGATAATAAATACATATATGTGTGTGTGTGTATTTTTTAACATTTGACTTTAGAAATTTAAATTCTAGATTCTTTCCCTTCCTCCTTCATCACCCACCCCCACAGGAAAGACAAGCAATTCAATACAGGCTGTACATGTGTAGTTATGCAGAATATCTCCACAAAGGACATATTGTGAAAGACTGACTATATTTCCTTCCTTCCTATTCTGCCCCCCCACTTGTTCTGTTCTCTACTTTGTCCCTGTCCCTTTACAGAAGTGTGTGGTTCTAACACTGCCCTCTCCTCCATCTTCCCCCCTCTCATCCCCTTCCCCTCTCCTTTCCTCTTGGCCAAGATACCCAATTTAGAGTGTATGTCATTCCTTCCCTAAGCCAAATTCAATGAGAGTAAGGTTAACCCATTCCCTTTTCCCTTCCTGTTCTTCCTCTCCATTGTAACAATTATCCCTTGCCTCTTCTATATGAGAGGAATAACCCCATTCTGTCTCTCCCTTTCTCCTCTTATACTATTCCTCTCCCACTTCTCAATTTTACTTTTTAAAATATTATCCCCTCCTATTTAACTGATCCTGTGCCCTCTGTCTATGTACACATATACACATACTCACATATGTATTCCTATGTATATGTGCCCTCCTGTATAAACATATGTGTATGTATATAGATATATGCGTTTATATTCCCTTCACCTATCCTCATACTGAGAAAAGTTTTATAAGTTACAATTATTGTTTTTCCATGTTGGTGTGTAAATAGTTAAATTCTGATTAGTTCCTTATTAATTTTTTCCATGTTTACCTTCTCGTGCTTCTTGTATTTGAATGTCAAATTTTCTATTCAGTTCTGGTTTTTTAATTAAGAATGCTTGAAAGTCCTCCACCTCACTGAATGGCCATATTTTCCCCTGGAACATTATATTCAGTTTTGCTGGGTAGGTGATTCTTGGTTTTAATCCTAGCTCCCTTGATCTCCAGAATATCATATTCCGGGTCCTTCGATCCTTTAATGTAGAAGCCACTAGGTCCTGTGTTTTCCTGATTGTGTTTCCACAGTATTCAAATTGTTTCTTCTTGGCAGCTTGTAATATTTTTTCCTTAATCTGAGAACTCTGGAACCTGACTATACCATTCCTAGGATTTTTCTTTTTGGGATCTTTTTCAAGAGGTGATCAGTGAATTCTTTCAAGTTCTATTTTGCCCTCTGGTTCTAAAATATCAGGGCAGTTTTCCTTGAGAGTTTCTTGAAGGATGCTTTTTAGGTTCTTTTTCTGATCATGGCTTTCAGGTAGTCCAATA
>JAQQSW010002336.1:0-14985 GCA_028646575.1 Pseudocheirus occidentalis
GATAGGTGATTCTTGGTTTTAATCCTAGCTCCCTTGATCTCTGGAATATCATATTCCAGGCCCTTTTATCCCTTAATGTAGAAGCTGCTAGATCCTGGGTTATCCTAATAGTGTTTCCACAGTATTCAAATTGTTTCTTCTTGGCAGCTTGTAATATTTTCTCCTTGATCTGAGGACTCTGGAACCTGACCATAACATTCCTAGGAGTTTTCTTTTGGGGATCTTTTTCAAGAGGTGATCAGTGAATTCTTTCTAGTTCTATTTTTCCCTGTGGTTCTAAAATATCAGGGCAGTTTTCCTGGAGAAGTTCTTGAAGGATGCTTTCTAAGTTCTTTTTTTTATCATGGCCTTCAAGTAGTCCAATAATTTTAAAATTGTCTCTCCTGGATCTATTTTCCAGGTTGGTGGTTTTTTCAAGGAGACATTTCATATTCCTTTCTATTTGTATCTGTTTAATAGCATCTTGATTTCTCATAAAGTCATTTGCTCCCATTTGCTCCACTCTAATTCTAAAGGAGTTATTCTCTTCAGAAAGCTTTTGAGATTTTTTTTCCATCTGGCAAATTCGACTTTTTAAGGCATTCTTCTCCTCATTGGCTTTTTGGGCCTCTTTTGCCATTTGAGTGAATCTATTTTTTAAGGTGTTATTTTACTTCAGTCAGGTTGTTGACTCTCTTTTCATGCTTTTCTTGCATCATTCTCATTTTTCTTCACAATTTTTCCTCTTCTGTTATTTGGTTTTCAAAATCCTTCTTAAGCTGATCAGCTTCCGTTCCATGCTTTGATCCTTTTTGTCCCCCAAGAAGGAATGTAGAGTTTGATTGCTGTTCTTACAGCAATCCTTTGCCTGTTCATGTTGTTGCCAGTCAATTACTTGACTTTTTACCTCAGTCGAACTCTGCTTCCAGAGGGGAAAGCTGTGTCCCAAATTGCTGAGATTTTTGCAGCTGCCCAAGCTATTAGGAGGCAGCTGCAGCCCCCACCAGCATTGGCTCACTGAAAATGCACCCTACGACCACCACCCAAGACCACAATCGGGATTCAGGCCACTCAACACAAGAGCACTAAGCCTCTGAATGATTGCTAAGCCCCCCTGCAGTCTGCAGGCTGGGAGCTTCTGAAGCAGCCAAGTGGAGGTGGCTGCAGAGCCGCCACTTCTGCTGCTTCCTTGCCCTGGAGGCAGTTTGGCCCAACTACTTTTATCCCCAAAATTCAGCTGAGTTCCGCTGACGTTTCACTTAGTCCTTGTTTCTTATGGCTTGATAATTATGGAAACTACCACAACTGCTGCTGATCCACTCTCCTGAAAGCTCCAGCTGTGGCTCATCCTGGCCTCCCTGGGGCCAAGCCTCAGTTTTAGGCTGGGCTGGTTTTGGCTCCCAGTGGGCTGTGATGAGCCCTTCCTGCCAAGCTGCCTTCAGCAGGAGGTGTATTTTTGTGAGTTTTGGAGCCCTAAAATTTGTTTAGAGTCATATTTTATGGGTATTTGAGGTGGCCACGTGGGAGCTTTGGAACCTTGTTGCTTCTATGCTGCCATCTTGGCTCCACCCCTTAACATTTATTTTTAAAACTTTTGAGTTCCAGATTCTCTCCCTCCCTCCCCACCTCCTCCTCACTGAGAAGGCAAACAGTTCAATATAGGTTATACATGTGTAGTCATGCAAAACACTTCTATAATAGTCATGTTGTAAAAGACTCTTTCTCTCCATACTCTTTCCCCATCCTGTTAATTCAATTCTCTCTCTCCTTTCATCCTGTCCCTTCTCAAAAGTGTTTTGCTTCTGACTACCCTTCTCCAATCTGTCCTCTTTTCTATCATCCCTCACTTCTCTTACCTCCCCCCCCCACCTACTTTCCTGTAGGGTGAGATAACTTTCTATACCTGTTTAAATAACCATAATTTACAGTTATAACTGCCTTACTAACCTTGTGAGCAAAACAGTTGCTAGTAGCTTAATTATATGTACAATCAATAAACATTAAGTACCTACTTTGTGCTCAGAATATAAACGTAAAAGTGAGATAGTTCTGCCTTCAAGCACATCATATTCCACTTGGGGAATACAACTTACTATTTATGAGCCAAACCAAATTCTTGTTATTGTTACATTGGATTAATTAAAATTTGTTTTTGAGGGGGGAAGGCAGGGCAATTGGGGTTAAGTGACTTGCCCAAGGTCACACAGTTAGTAAGTATGTCAAGTGTCTGAGGTCAGAATTGAACTCAGGTCCTCCTGACTCCAGGGCCAGTGCTCTATTCACTGTGCCACCTAGCTGCCCCAATTATGAGACTTTCTGTTTCTAGATATTTACTAATTTTGGATATAAGCTTGCCTGTGTGTGTGTGTGTGTGTGATGTGAATATTTCTATACATAGTTATATGTTGTACCTGCCTAGTACTTTTATTATAATATAGATAAGATGGATTCCTCTCCTCCCCTGCCTTACAAAAATAAAAACCACCTGAAACAAAAACCTTATCAGCAGCATATTGGTAGTAAAAACCCGAGGCTAAAGTATCCCCTAGAATATCTGACCCATTTTGACACAAGGGGGTGCTGAACACAAGCAACAAGGATACTTTCATTCTAGATGACTCCCCAATGATACAAATGTTCTTTCAGAATCTTCCTGTCATCCGCCAAATAAGACATAAGGTCTATGGATGGTTTTATCATGTTCTGATGATTTTAAAAGAAGAAAGGGAGGGAGGTAAGGGTATACTAGAGGGGAAAGGGGAGGAACATATTATTTCACTAGGGCACTTCCAAAAGACACATTAAGGCATCTCAGTTTCTATAGCAGTAAGGGAAGGATTTAGAGAACTGATCCCTAAGGGAAAGCATCATGAGCATTCACAAATCATTAGCTATATAGACTCTGCAGGTTATTTTGGGTAGGACCAAATGGAAATATATGGAGTTTCCCAAGCCATCCACTGTAGTTATACTAAATGAAATCAGGTCACAGGAGAGGTGAAAGGTGTTTCCTTCCTAGTGAAGGAAATGAAGGAGTTCTGAACACTACAATGTGCCACCTCTTATTACAACAACCACAGGGGGCACATGAAGGATAGAGTACAGCTACTATAGCCATTCCCTACTTCAACAATATGGTGGACCAAATAGCCTGGGCCCCAGGTGAGTGAGATGGAGTTAGAGACTCCAAGCCTGTGGCTGACACTAATCAGGTACAGTTTGCTTTCACCTGACAAATAGTTCAGTGGACCTCCCATTGTTCTTCCCTAGCACTTCCTGAACTCTGCTTCATTTCTACAAATGTAGTGGACAGAAATCTGAAAGAAGGCTCACTTCCTAGGGACACTGACGTCTACTACTACTTCAGAGGCATAATATCGGCTGGGATGGATGAGGCCATAGTGATGCTGTCTTGCCACTATAGCTCATATAAAGGTTGGGAGATCAACTCTAAGGAAATCTAGGGTCCAGCCTATTTAATCAAATTTTGTGGAATACAGTAGATGGGGAGAACCCAGATGAATCCAAACACATTCCATTCTGACACTTATTTCCCCACAGTCTATAATGAGGAAGCTAGAAGCTTATTGGATTCTTTGGGTTTTGGAGAACCCACATTTCTCACTTGGGTATCTTCATGATTCATATTGTTGCCTTCAAATCTGTCTTTTTTGTATGGACCCAGAACAGGCTACATCCCTGGAAGACCTAGAAAAACAAGCTATTCCATCCAGTAATTTTTCTCCTGAGTCCCTATAAACTTATAGGTGTTTGGAGATCTCTGCTGATAAAGACCAGGTTAAATGGAATCTTTAGCAGATACCTAGAAATGATCAGAACAAATGACTTAGGATTATGGAACTGCCAGATTTACCTACTGTAACACTAATTTTTGGGGGGATTGGAGTGGGTTGTTGTTAATGAGCATGTATTACAAGGTCATACAATCACCATTCAGAGTTCATCCTTGACATGGATGATACAAGATGGACCCTCTAACAAAATGGGCAAAGCATAAGAGGTCTCTATATTATAAAATGAAAATCGTGTTCAAAATCAATTTTTTTGCCAGGTATTTCAGGTGTTAGTGTCCTTAACGAACAGGTTGTAACTTCCCAGTGGTTAGATGAAACGTCTGGTCCCAAGCAGAAACCCTACCACTTCTGATAGGACAATGATCCCTACATGGCTTCTGGGGAACTCCATTTTCCCCCAAAGCTCTACCAAACAAGATGTGTGCCATTGGATTTCATTGGCTTCTAATACCATAACTGAAGGTACCCTGAGAGCTTGGAGTATTTAAAAGGCATTCCATTGTCTTAAACTGTGGGCCACGTGGCTGATTTATGAAGGGGCCTTGAGAAATGGGTAGAATAACATCTATTGACACTGGGTGATATCAATATGACTGAAAATCTGGAGCCCAGAGAGAATAGGACTAGACATGATTAGGCCTTCCCTTTGAGATAAAGGCTAATGGAGGAATTTTGCTGGTGGCAGCACTTATGAAAGTAATTGTATGCCCTCTGCTGAATGAAACGACCAAGTTTAAGCAATTATGAAAACATCAGAGTTTGGGGGAGTGGATCCATTGCCAGTCAGAACTTGAAGGTTGTTATGCTATATTGTGTCGAGAAAACCATGTGATCCTTATAGCTATATAGCTATATGTCCCAAAGGGCATCTGTTGTGCTGATAAAGTAGCCCCCTATTTCATGTGGTCCTTGACCTGCTCCAAACTGGAAAATTGGCCCTTTTATCCATCTCAAGAAAAGAGATTTACCTCTAGTAATCAATAGCTTCATCATCTTGACCTGAGTGCCAAGGTCAGGTGTCCCATCGCCAAGAAGTCATATCTATACCCTGGGATATATTCTATAGTGGTAAGGGAAGGATTTAGAGAGCTGATGCCTAAGGGAAAGCATCATGAGCATTCAGAAATCATTAGTTATATAGACCCTGCAGGTTATTTTGTGTAGGACCAAATGGAAATATATGGAGTTTCCCAAGCCATCCACTGTAGTTATACTAAATTAAATCAGGTCACAGGAGAGGTGAAAGAAATAAGTGGAATGGTATTCTGGTCTATTTGTTTCTTGGCTCCAATCTGTGGAAAAATTGACCCAATAAAGATGGAATACTTTTGGATAGAATATTGCTCGGATAGAATATTGGTTGAACTTCTCTGGTCCATTATTATTCTGTCTCTGGTCCAAAGTTAAATAGACCTTGACGTCTCTACACCTTCAAACAGCATTGTACACACTGCAAAAACTGAAGAATACTGAAGAAAATATAACTTAAAAA
The DNA here is from genome assembly GCA_028646575.1 of Pseudocheirus occidentalis. Classification (NCBI taxonomy): domain Eukaryota; kingdom Metazoa; phylum Chordata; class Mammalia; order Diprotodontia; family Pseudocheiridae; genus Pseudocheirus; species Pseudocheirus occidentalis. The sequence goes on from JAQQSW010002336.1 coordinate 5,287, forward strand.
ACAGAATTAGACCAATTTTTAAAAAGGTAGTAAATCTCATTGAAGAAAAGAACTCCATGAAGCATTGGTCAAATTTTCTTCACTGAAGAAAATAATTTATTAAATTTTAGGGTTCCAAAACTCAAAAATTTAGAATTGGGCAAATGTAAGCATGAGAGTCCATGAGACATCAAGAAACAATAAAACAAGGTCAAAAGAATGAAAAAACAGAAGAAAATATGAAATATCTCATCAGAAAAATAACTGATCTGGGAAATAGATCAAGGAGAGATGATTTAAGAATTATTGTATTACCTGGAAGTCATGATCAAAGAAAGAGCCTAGACATCATATTTCAAGAAATTATTAAGGAAAATTTCCACAGTACCTTAAATCAAGAAGGTAAAATAGAGGGGCGGCTAGGTGGCGCAGTGAGTAGAGCACCGGCCCTGGAGTCAGGAGGACCTGAGTTCAAATCCGGCCTCAGACACTTGACACACTAACTAGCTGTGTGACTCTGGGCAAGTCACTTAACCCCAACTGCCCTCCAAAAAAAGCAAATATATATATATATATAAATGAAAGAAGGTAAAATAGAAACTGAATAAATCTACCAATCACTTCCCGAAAGAGATCCCAAAATGAGGACTTCCAGGAATATTATAGTCAAATTCCAGAGATCTCAAAGAGAATATACTTCAAAGGAACACCCTCCTTCATCCTTCCCCCACCATTCAAATATTGTGGGACCACAATCAGGGGATCACACAAGATTTGACAATTTCCATGTTACAAGAGCAGAGGCTTGGAATGTAATATTCTGGAAGGCAAAGGAGCTATGATTACTACCAAGAATAATCTACCCAGCAAAACTGAATATAACCTTTCAAAGGGGAAAATGCATATTTAAAGAAATGGAGGACTTTTAAGAGTTCCTGTTGAAAATATCAGAGATGATTAGAAAATTTAACATTCAAAACACAAGTTTCAAGAGAAGCATAAAAAGGTAAACATGAAAGGGTAAATCATAAGGGTCTCAATACAGTTAACTGTTTATATTCCTCTATGGGAAAATGATATATGCAACTCCTAAGAACTTTATCATGATTGGGGCAGTTAAAAGGAGTTTCTATAGACAGTTTGCATGGATGTGAGTCAATTATTCCGGAATGATTATATAAACATACATATATATGTATGTATGTATGTATTTATTTATGTATGTATGTATATAAAGGGATGAGAAAGAGGAATGAACTGTTAGAAGAGGAAGAGGAGAGGTAGAATAAGGAAAATTTTTACACAAAAGAAGTATGTAAGGAAGAGCTTTTACAATGGAGAAGACTGGGGGGGGGCATTCTTAAATCTCTTATTGGAATTGGTTTTAAAAAGGAAGAATACATATCCACACTCAGTTATGTATTGAAAAGCAACTTACCCAGTTGGGAAATAGAAGGAGAAGATAGAAGAAAGGGTAGGGGGGATGATAAAAGGGAGGACAGGTTAGGGGAAGTAATGATTAGAAGCAAAATAGACTTTTGAGGAGGTAAGGGGAAAAAGAGAAGACAAAACAGAAGAAAATGGGATGGAGGGGGGAAACGCAGTAATAGTAACTGTGAATGTGAATGGGGATGAGTTCACCTATAAAATGGAAGCAGATAGCAAAATGGGTTAGAATTCAACACTATGTTGTTTACAAAAGACACACTTGAAACAAAGACACACAGTTAAAGAACTGGAGCAGAATCTAATATGCTTCAACTAAACTAAAAAAAAAAGTAGGGATAGCAACCATGATCTCAGACAAAGCAAAAGCAAAAATAGACCTAATTAAAAGGAATAATCAGGGAAGTTAGATTTTGCAAATGACAATGAAGTAATAAGATACATTTTTTTACAAGTTTCCCTGATAAAAGTCTCATTTCTCAAATAGATACTGACTATAACACTGAACCAAATTTATAAAAATAAAAGGCATTCCCCAAGTGGGAAATAGTCAAAGCTATAAACGGACATTTTTTCAGGAGAAGAAATTAATACTATCTATAGTCATAGGAAAAAATGCTCTACATTAATATTAATTAGAAAAAGGCAATTTGGAGCAGCTAGGTAGTGTAGTGAATAGAGTACTAGCCCTGGAGTCAGGAGGACTTGAGTTCAAATCCGGTCTCGGACACAACACAAAAAACTAGCCCTGTGACCTTGGGCAAGTCACTTAACCGCAAAAAAAAAGTGAAAAAGGCAATTAAAACAACTCTGAAACCACCACACACCTTTCAGAAGTGACATATGATTGAAGAGATGAGGAAAAAATAGGTACACAAATGAATTGTTAGTGGAATAGCCAATTGGTACAACCATTCTATAGAACAATTTGGAACAAGGTCCAAAAAGCTTTAAAACTGTGCAAACTCTTTGACCCAGCAATACCCCTATTAAGTCTATATCCCAAAGAAATTTTTATAAAGGAAAAGGACTCATATAGACAAAAATATTTATACTAGACTTTTTTTGTGGTAGTAAAGGATTGGAAATTTAGAGGATGCTCATCAATTAAGGAATGGCTGAATAAATTGTGGCATATGATTGTGATAGAGTACTATTGTGCTGTGGGAAAAGACAAGGGAGCGGTTTTGAAAACACATGGCCAATCTCGATGTACTGATGCAAAGTGAAGTGAGAAGAACCAGATCATTGTGCACAGTGACAGTCATGATGTAAAGACAATCAACTACGAAAGACCTGGCTACTTTGATCAATACAATGAGCCAAGACAATTCCAAAGGACTCATGATGAAAAAAATATTATCTACCTCCAGAGAGAGAACTAATAAAGTCTGAGTCCAAATTGAAATATAATTTTCTCACTTTATGTTTTTTGCTTTTTAAAACAATGTTGCTAATATGTTTTATGAAAAGTAATTTTTATGATTTACATTTTATATTTTATTAAACTAATATGAAATTACCTTGTCACAGCTGTGTGAAGAAATGCCTGCAAGGATAGGCAGCAGCAGGAGACTTCAATGGACTCAAAGGATTCCTCAATGGTTGGAGGAAGCCTTTATTCCATTGAATAAGAGCTTCAGTGACAGTAGTTGGCTTTCAGTGTTACCTAGATTTTGAGAGGTGGTCTTCCCGAAGTGCATATTGCTCTGTATTGCCTATTCTTTTTGCTACAAGCTAATTAATCTTTTCAGTATCCTGGTGAGTAGAGCTAGTTGGGTTCATCTGCTTTGTCAAGAGTCAACCTGCGCTAATTTCTTATGAGTTCTGTTTGCAGTAATAAATACAGGGCAGTATCTTGGTGAGTGAATAGCTGGCCCCATTCATTTGTTTGCTTTGTCCAGACAGACAGTCTGATTAACTTGGTAATTCTCTTGTTTAAAGCTAGCTAAGTTAATAGTGTAAAATTTCCTAAGCACCATTCTAAGGTGATTGTGAGTTGAAGGGACTTGGAAATGCTTTGTTGTTTTGACAGTAGCAGAGAAAATTTGCCAAGCAGAAAAGCAGCAGAGATCAGGAGGCCAGTAGTTCACAGATAAGAGGCTTATTGTGGCACAGCTGTTCTTGAACTAGCCCATGACTTCAAAGTCTAAAGTGAAGAATTGTCAATTACTCTATGGGTTTTCCTCCTGCACATGTTTACGTGACAGATTTCATGTATGCCCATCATCCCCTAGAGATAATAAGTGCTTTTATGGAAAAGTGTGAGCCAGATTTCTGTGGGGATTGTGATGTAAGTTATTATTCCTGTATTTACCTTAATATAGAAATACCTAGGGATGTTAGTAAAATTTCTTTTGCCTTATTGTTAAGTAAATGGTTATATTTATGATCTTAAAATATCATCATTGTGAGAAGATAAGTTTATATAAGGAGACAGCTAGGTGGTTCAGTGGATGAGTGCTGGAGCTGGAGTCAGGAAGACTCATCTTGAATTCAAATCTAGCCTCAGATACTTGTTAGCTGTGTGACCCTGGGTAAGTCATTTAACCCTGTTTGCTTCAGATTCCTCATCTGACCTCAAGTTTACATCTAATGGGGGAGACTACACACAAAAGAAAGCTGCAAAAGGGGGGTGTTAATACCCTTCACAGGAACAGGGAAGTTCAGAAGAGCAGAAGGTTTTGGGGGAAAGATAACAGCTTCAGTTTTGGACATTCTGAGTTCAATATTACTACTGAATATTCAGTTTGAGATATTCTCAGGAAATAGAGGGACTTCACCAATCACTGAGTTGGCCTCAGGGTGGAGTCAGACAGTGTAGTTTGGAGTTTAGGAGTTATAGAAGGCTGGGAGGGGGATAGAATGGATGGCCCAGGCAAGAATCCTCTCTGAGGATAGCGGAGGCAACTGGCATGGAGTGGTCTCTGGGATGGACTTATCAGTGAACTGTCCTATCATTCTACTGGTCATCCCTTAGACTTCCCAGAGAGAGACACCCTTCCCTGGCCCTTGTACCTCTGTATGTGCTGTCTCTCCTTTTTAATAATCACTAACATTTACATGGCTATTACTATGCCCTGATGGTTTTACAATTATCCTATTTCTCCTTTGTATTTATAGTACTGTCCTTGGCCCATAAGTACCTAATAAATGCTTTTTCATTCATTCATCTACATACTCTGGAAATGGCATCATTGAAGTTAGTGCCCAGGGCCTAATGACTAATTTATAGATTTCATTACCCTTTAATTCAGGATCACTATTTAGCATTTCCATCAAAGGAGAAGAATGAAAGGAAATTAAATTGAAAAGTTAAATCAGCTTCTGGCTAGTAGTTTGATTTAACAGGACTGGTAGTAGAGTAAGAATACAGAAGCCATTGGATATTCTTATTATGATGATCAGGGACAATTTCCTATTCTATTACCTTATGTAATTGTACACCAAAGAATTAGCATTACTTCTTTCTGCCACCAGAGGGCACATGTAATCTGGTCATGTTTTAAGTAGCCACCAATCCCTAAGGCTAGTAGCAGCAAGGGTATCTTCTTCCTAGTAAGTGAAATGGTACTTCTAGACTAAAAGCATTAAAGGATGTGTGTGAGGCAAATACCATGTCATAACATCATATTATTCAAAAGAAAGCAGAGTCAATGGTATTACTCTAGATAATGCAACAACAGCAAATTTACTCAATAATTGATAAATCATGATTTAAAAACCTTTCCTTTCCACAGATTTGAGTCAGCAGTTTTGCCTATGGATTTCCTGGTAGGAAGGGGGAAACAAAATAATATTGGTAGCATTTACATATGGTGCTTTAGGGTTTACAAAGTGTTTTGCAAACATTTCATTTTATCCTCAAAATAACTTTCATAGGTAGGTGTTGTTATTATCCTCACATTACAGATGAGGAAACTGATAGTATTTAAAAGGTTAAGTGACTTGCCTAGGGTCACACAGTTAGTAAATGTCTGGGATATTTTAACTCAAGTCTGACTCGAGTTCCAGAGTTCTACTCACTATACCTCCTAGCTGTCTCCTAGAAGCCAAGGAAGGAAAGGAGAGAGGGTAAGGAAAACAGAAAAGAAAGCAAAAAGGAAGAAAACAGAAGAAGGCAGGAAAGAAGAAAAAGATAGGGTGGAAAAGAAACCAGGAAGGAAGAAAAGGAAAGTAAGGAAGGAAATCAGGAAGGGGAAAAAAGGAAAAGTAAAAGAGAGAAAGAAGAAAGGAAGAAGAGAAATCCACAATGGTCAGAACATGTAAAATTCTGAACAACTATCTAAAGTGATAATCTCATTATTGTGGTCTTGTGAGACAGATCAGCAAAGCCCTCCACATCCTGTAGATAGATTCACTGACCAAACAAACCTCTGTGACCATCAGCCCACAGTCTTAAAAGACTAGATCTACTTCAGAGCAGCAGAGATCAGTTGTGCTGCCTTCCTCTCTTCTCTCTTTCTCAAAAGCAAAAGAAAGGGACAGGCAAAAATAGCATTTTCTTTGTAACATTTGAATTGAATTCAACAAATATTTATAATGCATTTACTAAAATAATCTCTGCCCTAAAGAAAGTTTGAGGTGTGAGCAGAGGTGTGCTGATAAAAATTTGACAACTGGCTCTCTGAAAGAAATATTTACATCAGGATACACTTTTAAATTTAATCTGCATTATTAATATTTTTCTATCAATTTATTGAATCTAGACAAATAGCAAAACAGTCCATTGAACTTTAGTTTTTAGGATGCCTATTTCTTTTTCTTTTTTTTCTTTTTGGAAGGGGGAAGGCAGGGCAATTGGGGTTAAGTGACTTGCCCAAGGTCCCATGGCTAGTAAGTGTTAAGTGTCTGAGGCTGGATTTGTACTCAGGTCCTCCTGACACCAGGGCCAATGCTCTATTCACTGCACCACCTAGCCACCCCAGCCTGTTTCTTATGTATAAATATGCACACTGAAAATTTCACAATTGGCTTTCCTGGCTCCAGCAGTCATTCTGATGACCTGGATTAATTTTTATCTGTGGTTGAAGAAAAAAAAAAGCCACATTAATATTATGCTTTGTATTTTAGGCACAATTCTATCAGAAACTAATTTAATTGAACATTATTCTAGAACATTTCTACTTTAGAGAGAGAGAGAGATAACCAGACTAACAGTTCCCTACAAAGATGTTCTCAGACATTTTTACACCCAAGACAATATGAGGCAACATTTACAGATATCTTGAATAAGGAAAATAACATTCAACTTTATCTAGTAGAAGAATAATCACCTTATCTTTTAGGAATGTCTCCCCTTAAATTTCTGGTTCTTTGACTATTCCCAGTAGCTGGTGACCTAAAGTAATCAAAAGGATGTCCCCTCTGATCAATCCCCTAATCCCTTTACCTCTTGGTGAGTTTTCACTTCAAAAGATGGAGAAAGCAAAGATTTTAACTAGACCAGAGGTACCTTTTGTTCTAGGTTTGGTGCTTACCCTTAATCCATATGGCTAGGACTTTTGGTGCCAAGATGGTGGAGTGAGTAAGGATCCCTCTGAACTCCTTTCAAGTTCCCCTCCAAACAACTAGAAATCCACCTCAGAATTGGTCTAGGAGGAGGGAGGCAGCTTATCAATCCAGCAAGAAGGTCTGTCTCGTTGAGGGAGGGGAGCAAGGTCCAAGAGTGGCAGGAGCCAGCATCACAGCAGGGCTGCAAGCCTGGTCCCAACCCCCCTGCAAACCAGAAACCCTCTAGGAGTGAACAGTCTATAAAGTACAGCAAGGCTGTGGCCCCTATCCCAGCACAAGCCACCAATGAGGCTTTGACCCCATTACTGTCCAGTAGTGAAGCCCTACCCTGTGGTTGGTCAACAGCAAAACCCCATTCTTGGGGCCTACCAACAGAGAGATGCTGTTTCCACAGCAACCCAGCAGCAATGTCCCTGCTCTGGAATAGGCCAGCAACTAAACCCACACCCAGGGAAAGTTCCAACCTCCAATACAAGTGAGAAGAGAAATACCCTCCAGAGAAAGCAAGCAGCTAAGACCTGATGCCCAGTGAAAGTCAGCACAAAGAACTTGGTACACTGTAAGACTGTTGGGCTCTGGCCCAACTCTCACATAAAAACACCAAGTCACGAAAAAAGGCAAAAAAAAAAGAGCTTGATTATAGAAATTTACTATGGTGATAGGGAGGATCAAGGCATAAACTTAGAAGAGGACAACAGTGTCAAAAGCCTTTACAAAAATATAATTTGATCTCAGGCCCAAAGGAATTCCTAGAAGAGCTTAAAAGAAAATTTTAAAAAGCAAATTAGGGAAGTAAAAGAAAAACTGGAAAAAGAAATGAAAGTAATGCAAGAAAATAATGAAAAAAAGAATCAATAGCATGGGGAAAGATATGTGAAACTTTACTCAGGAAAATAACTCCCTAAAAAATTGAATTGACCAAATGGAAAAGGAAGTACAAAAGCTCACTTAATAAAATAATTCCTTGGGGCAGCTAGGTGGCACAGTGAATAGAGCACCAGCACTGGAGTCAGGAGGACCTGAGTTCAAATTTGACTTCAGACACTTAACACAAAAGACTAGCCATGTGACCTTGGACAAGTCATTTAACCCCAGTTGCCCTACCTCCCCCTCCAAAAAAGAAAAAACAAACAAAAAGAAAAGAATTCCTTAAAAATTAGAATTGAACAAGTTGAAACTAGTGACTCTATGAGACATCAAGACAGGATAAAAAAAATTTAAAAAGTAAAAAAAGAAATAGAAGAAAATGTGGAATTTCTTATTGGAAAAACAACTAACCTAGAAAATAGGTCTGGGGAAGATAATATAAGAATTATTGGACTAATGGAAAGTCATAATAATAATAAAGCTTGGGAGAACATCTTTCAAAAAATTATCAAAGAAAATTGTCCTGATATATTAGGACCAAGGAGCAAAATAGAAATGGAAAGAATTCACCAATCACAGCCTGAAAGAGATCCCAAAATGTAAACTCCCAGGAGCACGGTAGCCAAATTCCAGAGCTCGCAGATCAAGGAGAAAGTATTGCAAGCAGCTGAAAAGAAACAATTCAAATATTGTGAAGTTACAGTCAAGATTATACAGGATTTGGCAGCTTCCACATTAAAGAACCAGAGGCCTTGGAATATGATCTTCCAGAAGGCAAAGGAGTTAGGATTGCAACCAAGAGTTACATATCCAGCAGAACTGAATATACTTTTGGGGGAGGGGGGAGGGAAATGGATAGTTAATAAAATAGAGGACTTTTAAGCATTTCTAATTAAAAGACCAGAACTTAATAAAAAATTTGACCTCCAAATACAAGATTCAAAGGAAACATGAAAAAGTAAAAAAGAAACTAGAAAGAGAAAACATAAAATTCAATAGAGTTAAGCTGTTTATAATTCTACATAGAAAAATAATGTTTGTAACTATTATGATAAGTGCAATTGGGAGTATATGTAGACAGAGGGTATGGATATAATGTGACTTTGATGGGATGGCACTCCAAAAAAACAAAATAAAGGCATGACAAACAAAATTGCACTGGAAGAGTAAGGAGAGGGAGAGATTGAATGGGGTAAATTATCCTATATAAAGTAGGCATAAAAGAACCATTATAGTGTAGGGGAAGGTGGAGGTGGGATTGGCAGGCAAAGTTTAAACCTTACTGTCATCAAAATTGGCTCAAAGAGAGAATAACATAGACACTCAGTTGGATATAGAAGTCTATCTTACCTTATATGCAAAGGAATAGGGATAATGGAAAAGGAAGGGATGATAAAAGGGAGGGTATATTAGGGAAGGCAGTGATCAGAAATTCTGCCTTTTCTAAAGAGATCTTGAAAAAGTCTTAGAGTAGGGATTTACATTAAGAACTGTAGGTGTTTTTTTTTGTTTGTTTTTTTGCTTTTTTGGAGGGCAGTTGGGGTTAAGTGACTAGCCCAAGGTCACACAACTAGTTTTTGTATTAAGTGTCTGAGGTTGGATTTGAGCTCAAGTCTGCCTGACTCCAGGGCCGGTGCTATTTTCACTGTGCCACCTAGTGACCCAGTGTAGGTGATTTTTAAAAGAGACTTCAATTGCTTAAAAAATTGAAATCATATGGTGCAGGGAAGACTTTATGACCAAAGAAGATTTGGAAAGCATTATAAAATGCACAATAGATAATCTTGATTACATCAAATTGAAAAGTTTCTGTACAAACAAGGCCAATGTAACCAAGATTAAGAGAGAAGTGGGAAATTAGGAAAGAATATTTACAACTAATGTCTCTGATAA
>JAQQSW010002337.1:0-14985 GCA_028646575.1 Pseudocheirus occidentalis
TCTCTCTCTCTCTCTCTCTCTCAGTCTCTCTCCTACTGTGAAAGTTCTACTCTGAAAGTTTGTAGGTAATTTTACTGTAATTCTTTGGTAAATCTTCTAACACAAAACCTTCAATCATTAGGAATCTACAAGGCATTTTTCATAACTGTGTAATTTACCGGTTAATCATCATGAACTCAATTAGATGTTACTGAGGATACCATAAGTACATCTATTGGATTTCTACTGTAATTTACCATTAGTAACTAGATCATTTATTTTAAGATTATCAGACACTCCATAAGAAAATCAACAAACCAAAAGAATACTACTTTAAGATTCATCTCTAGCACTTGTTGGGGCCAAACAAATATATTAGAGCCAGGTCATTTAATACAGATTAATTAAATATAAAAAATAATCTCCAATTAGGACAAATTCTATTTGGAGCTGAACGTAAACTTTCTAATCTTTTGAAAGAAAATTATATTTGGCATGTCTCTTTTTCCTGAAATTTGAAATACGATGTATACACATATGCATATGTATGAATGTACATTTAGACATTATATATGTGTATGTATACAACTTATATAGGTATAAGCAGAATAAATACACAACAAATGCAAGGTAATTTGGGGTGGGAGATTAGAAGCTGGGTTGTTTAGGAAAAGTAGAATATAGAATGTCTTGTTTGAAATGAATATTGAAGGAAACCAGGTATCCTAAGAGGCAAAGGAGAGAAGTGCACTTCAGGGCAGTTAATGCTAAGGTATGGGAACAGAAGGAAGAAGGAAATGGCAAACCACTCCCCTTTGCTAAGAAAACCCCATGGATGCTGTGGTCTGTGGGGTCACAAAGAGTTGGATGTGGCTAAACAATTGAACAAAAAATAACAACAAACCAACAATAGAAAAAAAGATGATGAGTATGAGGAAGATAAGGTCAATTTGACTGGATCACAGAGTATGTGAAAGGGAATAATGTATAAGACAAAAAGTAAGCTGGAGCCAGATTGTGGAGGGCCCAAAGTATCAGAATTTGTACTTGCTCCTAGAGGCAACAAGCAGTCACTGTAATTTTCTGAACAGAGGAGTGACATGATCAGACCTGTGTTTTCGGGAAATCACTTTAAGAGTTCTGTGGATAGTGAGCTGGAAAAAGGAGAGATTTGAGTCACAGAGACTGATGAATAGGTTATTGCAGTCATCCAGGTAAGGGAGAGTGTGGGCCTGTACTAGGCTGTTAGCCATGTGGGGAGAAAGAAAGGGAAAAATGAGAGAGAGGTTGTGGAAGATTTAAAAAACTTAGCAACTGACTGGATATGTGCAATAGAGAAAAGTTAGGTGTTAAGGATGACAATTAAGATTGCAAACCTGAGTGACTGGAAGGATGGTGGTATGCTTCAAAGAAACAGGGAAGTTCAGAGAATGAGTGGGTGGAGGGGCATGAGAATGATTTTTTGGGGGCACAGTATCATAGGATTGTAATTCTGGAGCTGGAAGGGATCTATAGAGTTTGACTTCCTCATTTTATAGATGAGGTGAAGTGGCCTGCCTATGGTCACTTAGCTATTAAGTGCCATTGCATTTGGGCTGCTCCTTGGAGAATGGGTGACATTTCAACACTTGGAGATGGGTGAAAGGAGAAAATTCAGTTTGATAGTTGCACTCAGTTCACTATTTATTAAGTTCTGACTATGTGCAAGGCACTTTTCTGCTTGTTGAAGATTCAAGGGTTAAAAAAAAAGACACAATTGCTGCTCTAAAAATAGAGCAGTCTAATAAAGGACAAAAGTCATAAGTTACGTATTCAAATAACTTTGCTCTAACCCTTTTTGTCCACCTGGAATGCTATCCTCCAGTCCTGACTCTTAAATTGCTACTCATTCTTCAAGAGCCAGCCTAAGTGCAATGTCAACCAATCAATATGCATTTATTAAGTGCTTACTATGTGCCAGGAACTATGATGAAATAATCCTTCTCCTCATTTTCTAATGGGGTAGACAATACTTTACTCCAGCTCACCTACTCTCTGGACTGCTCTATCTCCCTACGAGATGCCTTGGCCACCTCTGGATGACTCTGCCTTGAAGTCTGCTCTGTAGACTGATGGACCACCCCTACCTAGCTTTCCTCATCTTACACTTCCAGTTCCCTTTTATGTTTTATCTTTCCATATTAGAATGTAAGACCCTTGAGAGTAGGAACTGTCTTTTTTTAAAAGTTGTTTTAGCATTTGTATCCCCAACATTAAACACATATAGTAAATGTCAAATAAATGCCCTACTTGTCTGTCCAAGTATCTATTTATCTACCTAGCTAAAAAGATATGGCATATCTACCATAAGAATATCTATATGTGTACCTCTATACATTTATACACACATTCATATATACATACATGTACACACATGTATAAACGCATGCATAAATATATGTACTAATATACACATAATAACATATAATATTACACACAATAACATATAACAATATAACACAGAGTAACATAACATAATATAATACAATAATAATAAACACACTGGGGTAAATTTGGATCACGGGCCAATTCAGTCACAGTTTTGCTTTGGTATTTAGCTACCTTATGCTGAGCCTGTTGGGTAACATCTCCAAAATAGTTCTGCAAATACCCAAATGGTCCCCATAAGTGACTGGAAAGAAGGATGTTCACAATTTGTAATCATGTGATAATATTTGAGAAACGAGACAAGGCATTTCAGTATTTCATATTTCTGTTTGTACTTTTTTTAAGGATAAAGTCTATTGATAAAAGTATTTTTTTTCTCTTAATATTGGGACATTTTTAAAGGGATCTATTTCTATCATTAGCTTCATGAAAAATAGTTCTTTCTTTCTTACCACATTAAATGAATGATTGGAAAATATGGGTTTGGAGAAAAAGCTCCTAAATTTAAATCCCTGCTTTTCTACTTTCTGTGTGACCTTGGGCAAGTCATTTAATCTTTCTTGGCCTTAGAAATTAGATAAGATCCTGTCAAGGTTTAAATCTGGGATCCTATGTGATCCTGAAAATTTGAAAGCCCTTTAACAGTCCTCTCTACATGATCCTTCTACATTATCCCTCGCACAGTACCTCCCATTTCCTATCTCCAAGCCTTTGTATATGCTAGATAGCTCAGACGTGGTATATATTCTGATTTAACTTCTGTGTCTTATAATCTCTAGTTCCCTTCTAAGCTCAGTTCAAGTGCCACCTCATACATTAGAACTTTCTTGATTTCCTGAGATGCCAGGTGCCTCACTTTCCCCCATCACTCTGCATTTTTTTTGTATTTATTTATCTATGAATGTGTCTGTCATAGGTACCAACATAGAATTACACAGTTAGAGAGTTGGAAGAGACTCCTGGCAAAGAAACCAATTTATGCTAGATCCCAAGATTTTATTTTAATAATTAGAGCTTTCCAAAAATGGAATGGGCTGGCTTGAGAGGTGGTGGATTCCTTTATCTTGGAGGTCTTCAAGCATAGTCTGAATGGCCATTTTGGGGGGTACATTATAACCAGGGAATTCTTTCATATTTAGGTTGAACTAGATGGCTTTAGAGGTTCCCTCCAACTCTTAAATGGCATGATTCTATATTGTTTCATATGGTAGAATCCAAGTTCCATGAGGGTAGGCACTATGTTGTTTTTGTCATTATATGCCCAGAGCTTAGCATGGTGTCTCAAATGTTGAACATGCTTAATAAATGTTTGTTGATTACCTAATCTTATTTGCTGCTACTTCCTTATCTAATTTCATTCATACATTTAGGCATTCATTCAAAAAATATTTATTGAATGCCAACTGTGCAAAGTACTCACCAAATGTCCTGTTCATTTGGCTATGTCATTCATCCATTCGTTGTAGCTAGAACATTTAAATACTGATCTCTCTTAAATGAACCTAATAAAAATAAATGTCTATAGAAATATCAACATGGTTTTTGCTGCCTATATTCTGAACTACACTCCAGGGAAGTGTGTAAAATGCTGTGTCACTCTGATGGCTAAGTTAATAATTAATGAAGATTCTTTAAATCCCATTGGTTTTCTAAACAGCTAGAGATGCTATATCCTGCCAGCAAGCAAAGATCATTAATGACAGCCCTTCCCCCCTTGTTGCTCTTTCATGCATCTTGTTAATAATATAAAATAGAATTTCTGGATGTCCAAGTAATAATTAATTTTTTTCCCTGTTTTCATCCCATTCCTGGTGACTTCTCATTAGAATCACAGACCCAAGAGTTGTAAGGTAGGAGAAAAGGACCAGAGAGCAAATGTGTAATCTATAGATTACAAAGTCATTCCATTGGGAATAACACTGACCAATTACTACCAATAACTGAACAATACTGAGAAGAAAGAAAAAAAATTAGCTTACAGAATTCGCTTGTTTCCGGGCTTGGTTTATCAGTTCCTTTATCTCAGAGATATTTTTTTTCAGGTTATCCTGAAGTTCCTTGATTGGCTTGAGTTTATCTATCAACCGATCAGCTTCTTGCTCAAGATTTTTAACAGTAGCATCTGCATCTGCAACTTCAAAGCACCAAAGACAAAGCATGACCTGTTATGCTGGTGATTCAGCTTGCTTTCATGAGTAGGAATTTCTCCTTAGCCATGCAGTAAAGAAAAGTCATGGTTACTAAACAGATGAAGCATTGGAATGATAATGAAGATATCAGTCTGTACTAAAGTAGGTCAAAGAAAGTGACCTAGAGTAGGTCAAAGAAGGTGAGCATGAGAGCCCCACTTTGGAGAGTTGATTATATTTTCAGCCCACATCAGAGGCAAATAACATGATGATTTTTTTCAGTGTTGTTATTGTTTTAATTCCTAATTCCATTCAAAAGACTGGTCTTCAGAGAACATAGATTTGGCTATGAAACTAAGTTGATGGAATATTCTTTGAAAGGGTCACCTTACTCTGACATTCTTTTTCAACTCATGACTGCATAAGCCAGTCTCCATATAAAACATGGGTAATTACCCTCTTTAATTTTTGTTCTTGTTGCATTTGTCAAAGAATGTAACTGTCACAATGTCTCTTGGCAAAGGATTCCACTGATGAAAAATCCTTAAAAAGTATTTTCTCATATCACTTAAATATCTATGCTGCAATTCAAATCCATTTCCTTCTGGTGCCTTGAGTAGAAACAATGAATGACTGGTTATAGTGTCTAGACATACTATTCCATAGACTCCTAGAATATAATTTTTTTTCCCTTGGAGGAAGGCAGACATTTTTAGAGGTATAATTATCTTTTCTTATTCTAAGACGCTAGCAGCTTCACCTGATTTAAGGTAATTTATTCACTCAATAAGCCTCTGTTTTATCTACTCTATCATTGACACCACTAATGAAAGTGAGACAGTTCAAGCACCACAATTGAATTCCAGGTTACACTATGAAAGATGTCCCATGTGGCTGACATTGACCCATTGATGACTCATTTTCAGAAGTGGATGAAAGTAAATCTTGATTATCTTTTTAACCTGTTATTTGGAAATAGGTAATTTGTTTTGCAAAATTAGTCTTGTGTTCATGAATACCAGAGTTTGAATACTGTTTAAAATACTTTTTTAAAATGACCATAATAGATTGGCAACTTGATTAATCCATGGTTGAAAGAAAAAAAGTTATTTCTTCATGATTTTTTTTCACTTCTTTGAACTGCCATGTCTCTGGCTCAGATAAAAACATCATTTTCTTTATTCCAGATATTCAATATAACTACACTTTTCACTTTCCTGGTAACCTTTCAACAATTTATTTTCCTTTCCTTCAACTCCCTAATACCACACTGAAGCTTCAAAAATTAATTTGGTGCCAGAAAAAAAAAGCTGACAGAATGCCAGCAGTATATTTAGAGGTCACGAGGGAGAGAGTAACAATAAGGCTATCTGAGACTTGGTGAAGTCCCTAGATCCTCTTACTCTTCAATAAGCCAATCAGACTTTTCTATTTTGATCCACATGGATTGTCAAAAAAAAGGGTTCATAGGGTTGTTTAGACCATGCTTTGGGGTATATAGCAACGATAAAATATCTGATTAGTGTTAACTTTGTTGTAAAAAAAAGGAATCTGAAATCCTAGCTCAATTTATAAGTGTTCTCTATCCCTTGGTACTAAAATATTTAGGTGATACTGAAGCATGGCATTCATGGATGTGATTCAAGTTTTGCTTTTTTACTTTGCTGTAGGTAGACTGCTTGTGACATTATCCTACTAGTGTTAAGAATGAAACTAAATCTATACATTGCTATTGGCTTTTCTGTAAGACAAAATTCTGCTCATTGTGGTGGGTAGTAATGTGGAATACTGAAAAAAATAAGATTTTTTTTCTAGAGGAGCACCAAAATAGCAGATGTAAAGCACAAGCTTTGCATTGGGGTGGAGGGATGGAGGAGCCAAAGAAACATTTACAGGTTAATTGATTACTTGTAAGTTAAATGATACTTACTGATTTCTGTAGATATCGATGTGGAAGGGCAAAAAGGGAGAAAATAAGACAGTTTGTTAGGAAAAAATTAGAGACTAGATAATATAATTACATGCACAAAAAGTTCTCTAAGCCTTTCATAGGAGACTGCAAATTACAAATGGTCCTCATTTTGAGACAAAGCAAGATATATTTTAAAAATGTATAAAATCATACCATTTTAGAGTTATTTTTCATGTTACAAAAGTGTTCATTGCCATATTTCATTGAATAGAAAGCTTTTGTTTTGCATCTTATATTTAGAGAACAAGAATGACTGCACTCAAAGGAGAAACCCTCACCAGAACCCCAAACCTTACTTAGACACAGAATGTGTTGAGCTGTCATCATTTATAAATTCATTCAAACTTAACCCAAATAATTTTAAATCAGGACAATGGGAAAATAATATTGCCTTTACAAACATTTGGAGCTCTATGCAACTTTTTAGGAAATACTGTGTAAAGTGATTTAGTGCAACATTTGGTCTTACTGATTTTTTAGCCTGTAGAAGGAAGCTATGCATGTGAATGTTGTGTCTCTACAGTTAGTAAGCTGTTTTTGATAATTTGTATCACTGTATTAAGTGAGAAATTTCTCTGATATTTCATGTCTTTGCAAATGCTTATTCAATAGCCTCCTCTCTTGAGGAATATGCATAAGAGATGCTCTGTTTTGTTTTGTTTTGTTTTTATTTGAGTGAAATTCAAGGGTTTTGTGCTGAAAAGATCTTGAGTGCTGCTGGGTGGAAGGGAAGGTAAACGAGCCTCCCAAATTCCTTTCTGGAGAGGCATTGGTAAGATTTGAAAACTAATATGGATGCAGTCAAAATCAACAAAAAGTCTTTAGGATTTGGAACATCATTATCAAAAGCTAGCCCCCAGTGAAAACTGGGTTTGTTTTTACTTCTGGACTTCTTCTGAAGTTCAAATTGAATAGCTCTAGAATCCTATGAGACTTCATCTATTCTCTGGGCATTTCCCCACCCCCCCAGGACTACAACTATGTTCCATTACAGTGACGACAAGAAAGTATTTATGCCAAGTGTCAAACCACCATGGGAGGTTTTAAAATCATTATCTAACTGCCATTTGACATGTTGGGAAAGACACTGGACTTGGGTATCCAAAATCTGAGGTTCTAATTCTAACTATGTCAATTCATTCCGTCACCTGGATCAAATCATAATCACCTTTCTAGGTCTCAAGTTCCTCAGCTGTAAAATCAAAGATTGTTTCATTGATTTATGAGCCCCACTAGTATATCTGAAATGTCAAGAGAACTCAAGGATAATACCTTGGACATGAAGTGGATTCCTTGTGCTGAACTAATGAGAGGACATGAATGAAAGTTCCCTAGGATGAGCAGAGATGGATGTGCTACAATCTGCATCAGTGAAGAAAATAATGATCCTGATGAGAGCAGAGATCCATTGGTGTACTAGACTGAAATTGTAAAATTGGGCTAAAGTTCCTCTTCAGTTTTAGCATTTTATGATTTTATGATATAATTTTAAGGTAAAGGAGCAAAAGGCATAATAAAAATAAATATAAGAGCTTACTGTTCTTGGCAGGGTCTTTCACCACAGCATTTGTCTTGGCTACATCATCTGCCAGTTTATTGTAATTGTTCCGCAGGCCTGCAAGGTTCTGGTTGAGATCTTTAATCTGTGCCAGGACGTCTTTTGCTGTATCATTGGCTTGTCTTGCTTTGTCTTTAACAGCTTGCAATTTTGCAGCTGTATCTGTCAGCAGCAGAGAGTATGAGAGTCAAAACAAAGGGTTAGGTTATTGTGGTTTCATTTGTGACTGTCAAAGTTGGATCCTGGATTGATTGACCTCAAGACCATTTCTTTCCAAACAAAACAGGCTAAACTTTAAATCTGTCATGGAAAATAAAGATTTTTTTAAAAGGTCAAATTAAATTTTCTCAAGATCCTCTATTACGAATACCTTATTAAGTCAGAATAGCAAAGTGATTATTCTCAATACTCACTATACAAGGGAGTACGGTGATTTGCTGTTCAACATATTAAAAAGAAAAATTAATCTTCAAGACTTATATAAATTCATCAAAGTAAGGCTTCAGATCTAAACCTATTTCCCAGAGACAAAAAAATGAATGGGTAGAAGCCGTAGCTTTAATTTTAGAACACAGAGACATTTTAAAGTACACACACACACACACACACACACATATACACACACATGTTATTCATTTTTGAGTATTAAAGCATTATGTGATCTTGTAAGTTTCCTTTCAGTTACTGCTGAGCAGGTGACATGGACTTTTGGAAAACTATGATTTGCTGCTCAACATATTAAATAGAAAAATTAATTTTTATTAACCATAGAGATTATCAAAATGAGGCTTCAGATTTAATTCTAATGCCCAGCATCAAAATAAATAAATTAAAGGACTCCATGGCTTTAATTTTAGGATATGGAGATTTTTAAATACACACACTTATATATTTACATATGTGTGCATGTATGTATCACACACATAAGTACACAATATGCATACACTCCTCATGGCATATTATATATATATGTATATGCTTGGAGTATATATAAAGCACATATGTATATTTTTAATATAAGTTATAGGCATATACTTTGACTATCATATACGCTGTATATAGATTATTTATAGGTTTTAGTGTATGGGTTGTATAAAGTCCAAATGGCTGTGTGTCTGTACATATATGTGTATATATCTATATATACACATACATAATATATAAAGTATACATATATATACTTTATTGTTTTTCTTTTTTACAATGACTCTCTTTTTCTGTGTATTTATAGGTGAAACAGAAGCACTGGAATACTAGGATGTGTGTGTGTGTGTATGTGTGTGTGTGTGTGTGTGTGTGTGTGGTTAACCTTTAAAAAGTTTGGTTAAAGGCGATAAGCAAATAGTGATATACAGTTATTTCATTTTCTTCTCTTAAAATGAGGTAATTTGTACAAGGATTTAGAAGCTGAGTTCTAACTCCTGAACAAAACATTCAGAAAGCTTAAATTCCCTTTAGAACCATCCTAATTCAGGGTAGCTGTGTCACACAAATTTATGATCTCCGTATGTTATTATCCATATTTTACGAAAGGAAGTTTCTTGATCATCAGTACAGATTGACAGGACAATGGAAAAAACAGGGTCTGCTGGAATTTATGTCTGTTTCCTTCCCATAGGGAATATGTTCCAAGATAAGGGGAAATCTCACTTTCAGGCATATCTGGTCTCTGAAGTTGAAAAAGGCATTTTAAAAATAAGACAAAGAAGTCTGTTTGATTAATTTAGACCTTGACCAAAATATGATATTTAATGATTATCTATCTATCTATATATGTGCATGTAATGTATACATTACATGTGTGTGTAATGTGTACATAATGTGTACATGTGTAATATATTCATTTTCAGCTATTAAAACTTAGAAATTTGGAGAGTATCTATTTTCTATAGTGCAATGATAAGGACTTTTGGAAAACTATTTATAATTTTAATTTTGAAAAGAAAAAAACACCTTTTTCGGTAAGGAAAAATAATAGTAAATAAGTAAAACAGAAATATAACCACTTATATGTATAATAAGGGTATCAATATTTTAATTTTATGCATATGTGTATATACATACTAATGCATCTCCTTGATCACAACCCAGACAACACTGATTTCTAGTCAGTTCAATTCAGCAGCTTTATATTGAGTGAACATAGTATGAGAAAAATGTAGAAACACATTTTCTAGAACTACTATTAAGCTGTCCATTAAAGCAGCACTGTACAATGCTATACCATATCAAGGCCTTTTGGAAAGTCAAAGCATTTCAAATATTGAGCTTTCTCTGGGTATGTATGGAATGTACTGGACTCCTGAGTTAGTTACCATCATCTTGAAGCTCCAATAAAACCAGGACTGAAGCTTTCCTGAATGATTATGACTTCTTTCCTTCCCATTAATTCAAACCTCCAAGTTAGCAAAATAATCTAATATAAATATAGCTATTCCTTCCTCTGAGATATAGGCCTACAGATATCTGGTTTGGGGAGAGAGACACAAATTAAACTGGAAATATTATATAGGTTGTAGTATACCTTCCTTTTAAGCAAAGAGAAGAAATTAATAATCAGAAAGTATTGAGTAGGTACTGCCAACCATTGAGAATATTCTTTTAGGGAAAATATTAAAATTGCTAAGGTACAGATTGAAATGACTGAGATCAATGGAGTTCTCAATTATTGCTTCTGCTTACCAGTTGGAATGGCTGATAACTTTCCCAGTGTGTCATTCAAACCTTTTAGGAGGTCACCATTCTTTTCATTAGCATTTTCCAATCTGTTTTTCATGCCTTTCAGATTATCATCATTTTCTGAAGCCAGAAAAAATATATACACATGAACATTTTAGCAACTGATATTGTTGTATATGGTACTAGCATATAGTGGCAAGGGTTGGGAACCTGAGGCCTTGAGGCCACATGTGGCCTTCTAGGTCCTTAGGTATGGCCTTTTGACTGATTTTTTATAGAATAAATCCTTTTATTATGGGGATTTGTTCTGTGAAGTTTGGTTTCAGTCAAAGGGTTGCACTTGAGGATCTAGAGGGCCACATGTAGCCTCGAGGTCACAGGTTCCCCACCCCTGCATAGTTCTATGTATCATTGGTTTTAAAACAATAAAACAGATTAAGGATGATGATAACCACGTTTTTCATTAAATTATAAAATCCCATGCATGAACAAGTTCTGATCATAATACATATATAGCATATGTAAACATGGCCTTTTAACTTCTATAGATAGCCAACAGTAATATCAGAGCTTTCTTTTCTTATAGTCTGGACTCTTTCTGACTCATTTTGATGGTTTCCTATAGAAAACAAACTCTGTGAGTGTCAGTACATTAGACGGATTGTAAAGAAGTATGCCTGATCCCCCCTCTGCCCACCATAGCTTCTTTTGCATTTTGCTGTTTTCTCTAAAATTGTATTACTTGAATGGGTCATTGTCATAGGTTAGGAAAGGCCCTCAAGGGAATCTGATTATTAAACAGGCCCTCAAAGTACCGTCAGTAAAATCATTGATTAAAATGTATTTAGACTCAGAAAACAAAATCAGATAAAGAGAAAAGCAATATTTAGCACACTGCTGAAGAAACCAGCATTCTCCATTAGAGCTAAGTCAATATTTTTACAAATCGCCTCGCAAAGAGATTTTACGATGAAGGTTTCTTGCTACTTTCTCATACTTTCCCAAATGTTGAGTAGTATAGTTTAGCAGACACAATATAAAACTGCAAATACCAATTTTGCAAGTATCTTAAACACATATCAACTAATTTCCCTGGCTTTTATTATCTTCCAATTTCAAAGTTCCTCTAGTAATATTGACTATAAACAGCATGAATCTGAGTGGCCATAAATGAAAATAGGAGAAGTAGGAGCTGCAAAACCATTTAGTTGAAAAAAGGGTTTAAATCAACCATTGAAGGTCAAGTTCACAAATCTGACTCAGATGTACATCTATTGGGTCAGGGGGGCAAGGGATTTTGGGTTAAGTTACTTGCCCAAAGTTACATAGTTACTAAGTGTCTCAGGCCACATTTGAACCCAGTCCCTCCTGACTTTAGGGCTGGTGTTCTATCCACTGCACCACTTAGCTACCCCTTGGAAATACATCTAAATAACTAATTTTACCTCAGGACTAAAAGAAAATTTCTACTGTCTCCTTGATAAAACATAATCTACCATGTGACTAATTCATAAAATATTGAAAAGAAAAATAAAAGATTAAAACCCTAAGTTTGCTGTAGAATTTGCCCCTTTATGATATAAAGCAGTCTCTTTTTTGTGAAGACTTTTTTAAAGCATTATTTGTGGCCAATAATTTAAATTACAAATTGTTCTGTTAGATATCTACTATAGCATGGACAGGATGCTTCAGTGCTTGTGACTTGGAGATAGGAACACTAGCCATCAATTCTGCTTGAAATATTTGCTAGTAATATGAACCTGGGCAAATCAAATAACCTCTCTTGAGTCTCAATTTCCTCATCTGTAAAATGAAAGGAAGAAAAATTATTAAGTACCTAAATGGATTTAACAAACACTGGGGATACAAATATGTGAAACAATATACATTAGGGGACTGATAACCAGGGTAGGGGATTTTGATATAGGGAATATAACAATAATGAGATCTGAAGTTCCTTTTGTATTGCTAAACTGAGGTACTTAGTACCTAGTTCAAATTAAGCATCTGTTAAAGCAACTGAAGGTGTGAACTCCTGTCTCCTCTTGCTGATGTAACAGAAAGGACTGAACTGGGAAAGGCAATACTGTATATAAAGAAAAACCCAGAGAGGGGGAGACAGATTTTCTTGGAGTGAACTCTGTGGTGGAGGCAGAAGCTGCTGCCACTGGGGAGGCTGAAGACGAGCTGAGGAGGCTGAAGAAGAGCTGAGGAGGCTGAAGAAGAAAGCCTCTCCCAGGCTGAAGAGAATGATTTTGATTTTTAAAATCTAGATGGAGTGATTTTGATTCTGGGAACCAGCTGAAACTTCTGCTGAGTCCAAGGGCCAGCCAAAGCTGACAAAAGACTGAGGAAGCATGACTGTTCAGAATTTATGACTTTGTCTGTTTGTGGCTTTGTTAAGCCTTGACTTCCTGAGAACAGAGACTGTGAAGGATTTGAGATGGACTGGACAGTGTGAGCTCCAATGTGGAGCAAGACCTGCAAAGAGAGCTGGACAATGACCTGGGAGCTGTTTGCCTTTGAACCCAGGTGACAGTTTGGTGAATCCAGGTAGGATCTGGGACCATGGAAGGAGATCCAGGGAATCCAAGAAACCACCTCGAGTGATTCCAATAAGGCTGAAAAAAGACTTTACTTTGATACTGTGTTCTGACAAAGGAATTGTAAATTTACTAGTGACTTAGGGGTGAAGGGTCTGTATATTTTCTGATGATTGAATAGTGAATGATGAAGGATGATTGAATGATCATGTTGATATAATGATTGATTGACTAAATGATTGTACTTAGTGATTGATGATTGAATAAGTGACTGATTGAGTTAACTTAGTGTGTCCCATAAGTGGAGAACTTTTACTCTTGTACTTTGTGATTGAATTAAGGATTTTGTGAATGCTTGAGTCACTAAATAATTGTTCGTTGTTCAAAACTTTGTGACCCTGTAGTGGAAACTATGTGGCCATTTTCTGTGATGTTGTTGTGAATGCTATATTTTGATCTTCTGTGATAAGCTGTAAAATTGTGAATTCTGTACCTTGATTTTCTGTGAATGTTTTGCTCTGATTTGTTATGGAATAGAGTATTCACTATACTGTGTAATCAAAACCTTAAAAGATGTTCACAGCAGTATCTTCTAGAAAGCTGCTCATGCTTGGCTTTACAGGGAGTAAAAGAGATAGTCAGTTGATATATAGGACAATATATTTACATGGTCTTTCCAGAAGCCAGGATACTATCGATTTGATTACTGCCCCCAAAGCAAGGGATGGAAGGGAGTAGAAGGAGGTCCAATGTTGAATGGATTATAGCCAGTTAGTGGGAAGAGAATAATGAATCTCTTGAAGTGGTATACATGTATTCCAATTTTATTTATTATGAACAGTATTTAGAAGAAAAAAAATTGAAGCTATCATTAGTCATATTAAAAAAAAACACACTAGAGGCAGCTAGGTGGCACAGTGAATAGAGCACTGACCCTGGAGTCAGGAGGACCTGAGTTCAAATACAGCCTCAGACCCTTGACATACTTACTGGCTGTGTGTCCTTGTCAAGTCACTTAACCTCAATTACCTTGCCTTACCCCTTCCAAACCCCCCCCCCCAACAAAACAACAACACTCTAAATCACTGATTATTAGATAAAATTAAAACACCTCATTCCCATCATATTAGCTAACAGGACAGAAAAGGAAAATGACAAATACTGAAAGGGAGGTGGAAAAATAGGGACGCTAACACACTACTGATAGAGTTGTGAACTAATTCAACCATTCTGGAGAACAATCTGGAACTATGCCCAAAGGGCTAAAAAATTGTGCATACCATTTGACCCAGAATATCTCGACTAGGTCTGTAGCTAAAAGAGATGAAAGAAAAGGGAAAAGGACCTATATATACAAAAATTTTTTATAGTGACTCCTTTTTGTGGTAGCAAAGAATTGGAATTTGGGGGGAGTGTCCATCAACTGGGGAATAACTGAATAAGTTGTGATATATGATTGTGAAAGAATTATATTATACTATAAAAAAATGACAACCAGGAATAATATCATAGAAACCTGGAAACACTTACATGAACTGCTGCAAAGTGAAGGGAATGAAATGGGCAGGAACTAGTTAAATAGAAACTTCATGGACTTAAGAATGAAGTAGCCAGGAAATAGTTAAGTGATACTTTGAGAAATTAGAAATCAGCAAGTTAGAAGACAATGAACCTGCCTATGAGCCAGGCTGGGGTGTG
>JAQQSW010002338.1:0-14985 GCA_028646575.1 Pseudocheirus occidentalis
ACAGAAGCTCATCTTTCTTCCTGTTGTCAAAGACTTATTTGCTGCTATTAAGTCAGCCCCTGCAGGCTTTTGCTCAATTAAGATATCTTCTGCCTGATGCATGGTGATCACAATGGGGTGCAAAGATTTTGTGATACTAGATACATGTGCTTCCTTTTTTGTCTCTGGTTGTTTATTAACCTCAGTTTTGAACAAGGATAACAATAGACTAGGAACACTTGGGAGAGAAAAGATTCAGCACTAAGGAAGAGAGTTCTTATACTATGTTAATTCGGTAATTACTTATTAAGCACCTACTATGTGCAACAACCCAATGTTAGGAGCTTTTTGGACTAGGGGTGGGAAGGGTGGGTATTTTAGAGATATAGGGTTGAACAGCTGCCTCAGTCCCCAAGGACTGATTCACAGATCAATAGCAGAGAACAGTTATGCAAATAAACATAACACATAATGGAACTTGAGACGTGCTTGAGAGAGAGTTCCGGGATTGGAGATATCGAGGGAGACTTCATGGAGGAGGTGACATTCGATCTGGGTCTTACAGGATTTCAACAGACAGAAATCCAGGTGAGAGCATTTCAGGTGTAGGAAACTGGAGAAAAGGTAAAAAGAAAAAAAATAGGCAAAAAGCTCAGTATGAAATGGGTCATAGAGTTTTTGGAAAGCAGTAGTATGAGACAAAGAACTTTTTTTTAACCTCCTACAAAATATATTTACATCAAAGATACAATCACAAATATATATACTTATTCCTCAATATACGGGACTAAATTTTCTCCCTCCTTGCACCACCTCAGTCTCTGGGGAAGGGAAGGGGATTAGATTCTTAGCTCAGTTCAATTCCTATGGATCTTGTTTTTGTTGCTCAATAATGTCCCACTCTTAGCTGACTGCATTTGGGGTTTTCTTGGTGAAGATACTGGACTGATTTGCCATGTTCTTCTCCCGCTCATTTTACAGATGCAGAAACTGAGACAAACAGGGTTAAGTGACTTGCCCAGGGTCACACACAATTCGTATGTGCCTGAGGTGTTCCTGACTCAAGGCCCAGAGCTCTATTCACTTCACTGCACCACCTAACAGTTCCTATAGAGTACAGTCTCAATTCCAAGTTCAAAACTTTGACAGGGCTTGAATCCTGGGCAGCCTGGCGTCTCTGCTGGGCTGACTAGTTGAAATATCCCCCCTCTGCCTTATGACATGTATTCTCTGTTGTTTACTTTTTCAAGTTGTTTGTTCTATTTTTCCATTTTTTTCTCCCTAGTTGTTTGGGTTAGAATAGGATTTTTACAAATATAAAGCATGTGATAACCTAGAATACACTGTAAAATGTCATTTGTTTAACTCTGTATTTTCCCCTTCCAGGCCCACCAGCCATGGTAGACCTGTGCCCTGAGAAAAAGACTATTAATTTGAAGTTGTATCAGGACTGCCATGATACTTCACATGGTAGTTAGCAGATAACTAAAAATTGCCATGTCAATTGTGTGAGACTCTTTACCTCAAGGATCTGGGGGAGGTTATATCAACAATGTGATAGTCACAGTGTCTACAGAAACTATAAATATGCTAATATGGTTAGTAATCATAGAATGTAACAGGCTCTCTACATGGGAAATATAGCTAGAATATTTGTTCAAATACCAGAAAACTGAGTCCCCAAACCAGAAAGTCAAAGCTATCACAGTAGTTATGAAGTTGGCACATGCAGTTAATGTAGTAAATACCCACATTCTCAAGCCTTCAAAACAGGACAGACTACCTTGGGCAAAGATCCTCCTCTCCTCACTCACAGCAACTTCTCAGGGTCCATGTAGCTTGCTTGCAGCAGCTCCAGCCACACCACAGTTCCTGTCCCTGGCAGTCCTCAGCAGGAGTCCTTATTCTGGCGGCTCAAAATAAAAAAAAAGGAGTTTGCACCACAACTGCAGCCGCTGCCACTGCTTCCAGTCCCCAGCCCACGGAATCTAGCTTGGCTCTGACTTTTTCTTGCTCCATTCCTTCCTGCTACATCAGCAAGTTCAAGGGGCATGGAAGATCTTCAAATTCCATTACCATCACAGAGGTGTTTGAAAGGACAGTGCTTGGGCTTTCCCAGGACTCCAGAGAACTTTCCAGAATAGTTATATGGATATAGCAGGTAAAGGAATGACGCTGATATAGCACCTCTGTCCTCCTCACTTTCTGTGCTTTTCATTCACCTCAACTTACATTTCCCTCTAGCTGGCAGTTCTAAGAGGTTTTCTCAGAGGGTAAGTAAGCCCAGTTAATGACACCACACGGCTAATCCTGGTGTGCTCCTGGGAATACACTCCACTATTTACCATAATAACTCCTGAGTCCCAAACTGAACTTCTCATTTACAGAAATCAATCACAGTGACTCCATTAAATCTTTTTTCCCCCCTCAAGAACTGATTTCATTTGGGTTGGTAACTGACTGAGGGAGTGTCATTTGTAACCAAGATGGAATTCACAGTATGATGTTATATTCACACTTCAAAAATATATCTGTATGTATAGGAATTTGTAAATAGATATAAAATACATTAGTTTCCAAGGTCTTGGTTTCATTCTCTTGTCTCCCCCCTTAAAAAAAGTCACCAAACTCCCCTTCCTCCAAATTCACTAAGGCCCACCTGTCCAGAACAATTAAAGGACAGATAATAACAGTTTAACCAGGGGTGGGAAACCTGCGGCCTCCCTCGAGGCCACATATGGTCCTTTAGGTACTCAAGTGAAGCCTTTTGACTGAATCCAAATTTCACAGAATGTTCAACAAATAAATGTTCTGTGAAATTTGGAATCAGTCAAAGAGCCACACTTGAGGACCTAAAGGGTCACCTGTGGCCTTGAGGCCACAGGTTCTCCACCCCTGAATTAAACCAAGGAAGTCTGACAACAGCATTCTGTATCACTGGAAAATATTACTGAAGGAAAACAGAGTTTTGAATTTAGATGATACTGGATTATTTAAAACTTATTTTTCTTTAAAAGTAGGCACTGATTTTTGAAAGGAAAATTTATTCCTTACAGATAACTATTGAGCCAATATGACTGATTATCGTGTTCATTAGTATAAAATGATCCAGTGCAGTAACAACTGACTTAATCAAGTGTTTAAAGTTAGATTATAATTGGTTTTGCAATCGCTATATGAGACATCTCTGTAATTTTTAATGCATGATGTAGAAGGCCCATTAGAGTTCAAGTTCACCATTCCATTCCCTTTCTGTATTGTAGCTGTCTAGCATTATACAAGGTACCCTGCTGTTTAACTATTTTGCTATTTAACCTATATTTTAAAGCTAAGTGATTTTTAAAAAAAACAATGAAAAAATCGTTTTTGATTAAAAAAAAAGAGTAAGGGAGAGAAGAGGCATCATGTTATCTCATCCAAGCTACACGTCCCGATCCTCCTGAAAGGAGGCATGCTAAGTGGGAGGATGGAAGGTGGCACTGGGGGTTCCCCACTTCGGGGCACAGCTATAGGAGGGTAACTGGCAGATGACATCCCAAGCCCTGGAAGAGGGTGAGGAGAAACAGCATAAGTTGGAAGCAATCGTGAAAGTGGAAAGTTGCGGCTGTATGTTGGTGGGAGAAGATATCCAGGGATTGGTGGGGGATGTTGGGTAGTGGAAATGATGTTGGGGGAGGTGGGACAGTTGGTGGGAGTTAGGAAGATTATACATGAAGATGGTAGGACAAGTGAGTGGGTGGTCTATATGCTGGAAGCAGAGCCTCATAGGATGGTCCTTCTGTTTTCATTATGGATGTCTTGACATGCTGGAATTTGTAGTTGACATTCCAGTGATATATCTGGAAGGGGGTGGGGGTGGGGGTGGGGGTGGTGAGGAGGATGAGGTGACTGATGTACGGGGGCAAGATGACTGGAGGAGGAACCTGAAGTTTCGGTAGATCTCCAGTCTCCACTGTACCAGTCTGCCCTCCCTCTCCCATTGAACCTACAGCTGGGAGGGTTGGCTTATGTTCTGGAGGCAGATTACAGGGAGTATTGGTGAGTGTGTAATCTTAATTTTGGGGATTTTAGATAGTGGTGGTTCTGCTTCTTTGTCATCTTCTTTAGGAGAATGGTTTCTTGGATTGCTTTGCTTGCTGCTGTTGTCTGTTGGGACTCTCTGTTGTGGCTGTAACTTTTTAGAACTTTGAGTTTTTTGTGACTTTTACCGAGGGCACTGAAGAGGTGGTGGTTGCTGTAATTGATGAGAAGTATGATGAGCCATTTGGTATTTAACTTATCAATAGAAATTCAGAAACTGGTGGCAGATATCTTCTAGTACATCAACAGGCACATTTTTTTTTTTTTTTTTGCTTTTTGGAGGGAAAAAAGGTAGGGCAGTTGGGGTTAAGTGCCTTGCCTAATGTCACATGGCTAGTTTTATGTTAAGTGTCTGAGGCTGGATTTGAACACAGCTCCTCTTGACTCCAGTTCCAGTGCTCTATTCACTGTGCCATCTATCTGCCCCAGCAGGTACATTTTGAACAAGCTGTTTCCGCCATCTCTGTACATTGGTTTTGATGTCCATTCCTATATTTCAAATTTGCATAAATTGGCTGCTAAGGTATATGACTGTGACTGCTATGATCTCAGATTCCCTTTGTAGTGATAATGGAGCCCACAAGCTGTCATGTCTATGTCATTTAAACCAGTTTTGATTTTTGTTTTTATCACCTTTGAGTTGTTTGGCATATTTGAGGAGGAATTGGTAGGAATGTTCCATTTGCAAATGAAACTTTATTGTCTGTTATAAGATCCTCTCTAGAGCCATAACTTCTTCCTATGGGTCATCTCCAAAATGACCAAATTGTAAATCATTTAGTAAGCTATGAGCTTTTTTGATAATATCTTTACATTTTTAGGAGTTTCTTCTACTTTTTCTGCAAAAAAGAGACCACACAATCCTGTCACATATCTTGGAAATTGAATGAAACATATAGAAGTGATGAAAACAAATTATTTTAGTAGCTAGGATATCATTGTGTAGTCCCAAATGTTTTCCTACATCAAAGATGAGACTTGAACCCTCTCAGTGGTACCAGGTTTTAGTGGCTGGATCCAGTTCTTCTAACTGTGGACGTGCATGAGTCAAGTCTTTTTCATTTCAATATATCAGCATGGTTTTGTGTGGTCCAGGTTTGTTGAAGTTACTGAAAGGCTGAAATTGTCTTTATTCTCCTTCATTTATTGAAGTAAGCTTGTTTTTATTTAAAAGGTTTCCTGAAAATGTCAAAATTCTGCCACCTCATGAAGTCCTCCTTAGGACATCTCTCATCACCCAGGGTGAAATGGCCATGGGGTGCTAAGGAGCACAGCATCCTATTTGAGGGAAATGTCACCATTAAGTCCTAAACATTTACTAAATGAGAAGGCAAAAGCAAGAATAATCATACATTACATTTACTTAATAGAAGGCAAAAATAGGAATAATGAAAGCACTACCCTCAAACGTAGCTAATTTTTTCACCAATCACTGTTTCACAGTGTCTTTTGGAGGACAGGAGAACAAGTGGGCACAAACTTGTAGAAACCTAGCAGTGAGTTATATAAATAAAGAAATGAAAGTATCAAAGCAAATCACAATTTTGGACTCCGGAACTAGATGTTTGTGAATCCTTTAGGGAACAATATTCAACTTCACATCACCTGCTCTTCTTCTAAGTCTTTCCATTCTCCTTCTGGAAGAATCAATCAATAAACAAGCATTTATTAAATACCTACATAAATATCAAGAACTGAGCTAGGTACTGGGATGTAAGAATATAGATTGAAGTAATCCTTGCTCTCAAGGCATTTAGATGCAAATGAAAGAAACAAGAAGAGCATACGTAAATACTCATGCATAGATGGAAAATGAATAAATGCAAAACTATTTAAAGTCTGTACATACAAGGATGGAAGTGTTCTAGTAGTTGGGGGTGGGGTGGGAAAGAGAAAAGGCTTCATGCAGAAGATGCTGCTTGATTTGTGTCTTAAAGAGAAGGACTATGAGTCAGGGGTGAGGAGGGAGTATATTCTAGGAGTGATTTGGGGTGGTCAGTGCCAAGCTGCTTTTCTGCAATGCTCAGACTGCTGAAGCAGTAATACGCTCTGAGATCTGCATAGCTTACCACCAAGACTCCCTTGTTAGACACTGCTGAGGCAGTATGCCACTCTTTCAGTGAAAAGCAGTTTCCTCTGACTGGGGCATCTGCAAAACTATTCAGGCTGGCTCTCTATGGATTCCACGAATTTTCCCCTCTAGCCATAGAGGACAACAAAAGACAACATAGGATAACCTCTAAGAGGTCTCTCCTCTCTCTGAGCTG
This sequence comes from Pseudocheirus occidentalis, assembly GCA_028646575.1. Taxonomy (NCBI): domain Eukaryota; kingdom Metazoa; phylum Chordata; class Mammalia; order Diprotodontia; family Pseudocheiridae; genus Pseudocheirus; species Pseudocheirus occidentalis. Next base: position 6,327 of record JAQQSW010002338.1, read on the forward strand.
GAGCTGGAGCTGGACAACAGGGCAGTCTTTTCCTACGAGCTCTTCACACAAAGTAGCATGCTACTTTCTCCAATCAGCTCCCAGCATCTATGGTTTTCCTGTTCTCAGGCAGAGCTTGCCTGCCTCTAGTCAGCTGGGCTCAGCCCCTGTAATACTCTCAGTTCCATTAAGTTTTGTTGCTTTCTTTCAGCTTCTTTTCTCCCTGCTACTCAGCTCTGTTGACTTCTGTGCTTTGTCTTCGCTAAACAACTTCTCTTGTTGTCTTCTCTGCTGATTTTTGAAATAGTTTGTGATCTGGCTTCTCAAGGTATGGATTTCCAAGATACTCCAGTCTGAAATCTTACTTCTTTCTTAGGTTGAGAAACCCAAAATTTATGTACAACACAAATAGTCTCCATATATTTTCTGTAGTTCCCTTCAAAGTTATTCAATTTAGATTTTACTAGCAAACAAAACTTCTAAGTCCTAAAAATAGTTATATGCAAATTAGCTGCTGGGAAACATTTTGTTACAGCCATCTCTAACATGTCAGTACTTTTGCCTCTGAGATGCTTTTACTCATGTCCTCAGAATACTTTTACTTGAGGAGCTGTTTCAGTATCAAGGAGCCTGAGGGCATCCAGGTAGGTGTAGTAGGAGCATTAGTGCTATGAGCTGCAACAGAGTTCAGCCAGAGAACTGAGGAACAAAGGGAACTGGGACCAGGTGTGTATATGTGGTGTGTGTGTGTGTGTGTGTGTGTGTGTGTGTGTGTGTGCACATACAGCTGTGTGGCACTTCGTTGACTTTCAAGGAAGGAGCCTAGCATCCAACTGGGGCCACTTGCCCCCCAAAACCCCAGAATCCCCTTGGGATAGAGATCTAGGCTGGTGAACCATGAAACTTTGAGCTCAGTTGACATCTTCATCTGGCATACTGCTATACACTTGTAAGTCAGGTGGATTTTAGTGTGTGTAAAGTGGATTTTTGCTATTCCTTTTTATAGTTTAGTTCCCAAGATCCATAACCATAAAAGTCTCTTATTTCCAGGTGTTAGATAGGAGTTCTCATGATCATGGTTCAAAGCATCTCCACAACGCTTGTGCAATGTTACATAATAATAATAAATAATATAAACATTTGTGCCTAAAATTGTAAATATCTACTGAGACTGCATAGTGAGATATAATGGTGAGATAATGTAAACTTGTGAGGCTACTGCTGACACTATGCCTCCTTTGTATGTTGCCCTATAAAGCAAGTAGGTATTGGTCACTGAGTGGGGAACTCTTAGGGTTGAATGCACAAGCTGAAATACTGTACATGCCTTGATCAGTCCCCATCAAGGTTTGGGAGGAATTTGTGCTTGCCTCAACTGACCCTTGTTAGGCTTGAGAGGACTTAGGGGAAGTACACAAACTGTACCTGACTGATACCATCGAGATGTAGGGGTAGTTGCCCCCTCTTCATGCTGACCCCTGTGAGAAGGGTGATTAGGGAATGCTATAGGAGTTGGTGCTCCCATTATCAGCAACTTCTTTTGAGAAGACTAGAGTAGAATAAAGTAAGATTATTAACCCCTCGAAAGCTGTCTTCCTGTTTGACCAGATCAAGAGAGAACCTGTGCTAGCAGCCCTCTGGTGTTTCCACCTGTCTTACAATACTTCAGAAAGAATTGGTGTCCACACCATAAGGCTAGTAGGAATCTTGGTCTCTGTAGCCTACCACTTCCTGAAGAGGGTACAGCTCCCATTGCCAAATCCTTGACTCTCAATCTCAATTCAGTTTTGTAGCTGGACTCTGTCATGCACTTCTTCTATGAAGCCATTGCAAATGGTGGGGAAGAAGAGAGATAAATCTCTTCATAATCTTTTGTGGAACTCTTCTAGAAGCAATTTGCATCTAGGTATCACAATAGTTAGAACTTTTGGCCTGGAATCAGGAAGACCTGAATTCAAATACAGTCTCAGACACTTATTAACTGTACAACTCTGGGCAAGTCATTTAACTTCTCTTTGTCTCAATTTTCTCATCTATAACATGGGAATCATAATAGCACTTGCCTGGTGGGGCTGTTGAGAGGATTAAACAATATATATAAATATAATGTATATGTATACGGTACTGTATAAGTTAAAATGTATTATTATATATACATATAACTTATACCTAAATGTAATCTACTAATATAAATTATTATGCCTAAATACTATTATTATTAATCCTAAAATCTGGCTGTCTTAATTTTTGCAGCCAGATTACCAGTGGGGTTGACTTCTAAGTTTTTTCTTTCTTTTTTTTTCTTTTTCTTTTTTAAGTTCTCATTCCATTTTTGTATCAGTGAATGGAAAGGGAAAAGGTATCTGGGTCACCCATTGTCTTTGCCTTACATCCAGCAAATTGGCAAAGATGACAAAAGATGGGATTGTTTCTCTTCTCCTCTTCTCCCCTCCTTTCCTTTCCCCTCCCCTCTCCTTCCTTCTTTTCCTCTTTCTCCCTGCTCCTATCTTGGGGTTTATGGCAACATTTCTTTCTTAAAGCCATGTCTTAAACTTAAATCATTCTGGCTATCATTGATTGGTCAACAATAGGTCCCAGCCCAAACCCCACTTAGGGGTCACTGTTTGGATCCTGATGGCTCAGAGTGAATGTAAATAGCAATTGTGTCTGTTTTGGCCACAAACTCTGAGGGTCTTCCCCTCCCAGATTGATTTTTTTTGACTAGGTAAAAGAGGCCATTCTTTGCTTCACTTCTTGCCTAACCTTTATCACTGAATGGGTATTGCCTCAGTCACACTGAGACATGGAAAAGACCTTAGCTTAAAAAAGCCAAGGTCTCCCACTGCATCTAGGACCATCTCTAATCATCCTGATCTATATTATGCCACTGGATCCATTCTCTTCAAGAATGAAGGACAAATGATAACTTGTTTCCCCTAGGCTTTATGACTCCTTCTTACCTTCACCATGACACACATCCAGTCTTTTGTCAAATCTTGTAGTTCCACCCTTCACAATGTCTTTTGTATATGTCCCCTTGTTTTCATTCACGTAGCCACAACTGTAGCATATCAGCTCTTGCTTGGAATATTGTAATAGTGTAATAATTGGCTTCCATGCCTCTTGTTTCTTTCTGTTATACTCAGCTGCCAAAGTGAGTTTTCTAAAGCATGGTTTGACCATGTAACTCTTCTATTCAGTAATGTCTAGGTATTTCTATATTCCCTATACAATCAAGTCAGTAGCTCTTCTTTTTGGGATTTAAAGCCCTGCATAACATAGATGTTCCCTACCTTTTCAGGCTTTTTATACTTTACTCCCTTTCACACATGGTAGGGTACAGCTACATTGGCTCCTTTGCTATTTCTCATCACATGACACTCTGACTTTGCACTGTCAGTCTGCCATGCTGAGAATACTCTCTCCCTCTCTCTGATTCCTAGCTACAACACTCAAGCTGCACTTTTTTGTATAAAAATATTTATAGCCTCTTTTTTGGTGGTGTTTAAGAATTGGAAATCAAAGGGATGCCCATAAATCAGGGAATGGCTAAACAGGCTGTGATATATTATTCTCATGGAATATTATTGTGCTATAAGAAATGATAAGTAGGATAGTTTCAGAAAAACCTGGAAAGACTTACATGAACTGATGCAAAGTGAAATGAGAAGAACCAGGAGACTGTTATACACAGTAAGAGCAATATTGTATGATGAAGAACTGTGAATGTCTTAGCTATTCTCAGCAATAAAATGATCCAAGACAACCCCAATGGACTAACAATGAAGATATACTACCTTTCTCCAGAGAAAGAACTGATCTTATTTGAATACAAACTGAAGCATGCTATTTTTTACTTTAATTCTTTTTCTTTTATAGAAGTCTTCTTGTACAAAATGATTAATATGGAAATGTCTGACATGATTGCACATGTATAACCTCTATTAGATTGCTTACTGTCTCAGGAAAGTGGAGGGATAGAACTTGGAACTCAAAGCTTCAAAAACATTTTTAAAATTGTATTAACATACAATCGGGGGAAAAATGAAATACTGCATATGAGAAAAAAAAGACTCATCCCATACCCTATGTTCTGCAACATGCCTTTCCCAATCCTCTCCCTTGCTGGTTGCTCTAAGGTTATCTTCCAGTTACCCTGTATATCTTTTGTACATACAGTTATTTGCCATGTTGTCTCCCCAGTTAGAATGTGAACTGCTTGAGAAGAGGGACCATGTTTTTGCTTTTCTGTGTACCCCCAGCATTTAGCATAGTACCTGACATGTAATAAGCATTTAATTAATGTTTGTTGCCAGCCTAGTAGACTGGCTAAATTGTCCATACCCTTTGACCTAAAGATTCCCATTGCTAGGCATATACTCCAAGGAGGTTATTGACTAAAAGAAAGTCTCCATATACCACAAAATATTTGTGGTAGCATAAAACTAGGGGGGAAAGTAGGTGATCATCAATTGGGGAGTGGCTCAGAATATTCTTTTAGTGCATGAATGCAACAAAATAATATGGTGCTATAAGAAATTTTGACACGGTAAATGTGTGGAAGAAGTGTGGAATTATATGTTCTGATGAAGTGAAGTAAGGACAATCAGGAGAAACCACATACACATTGACTACAACAATGAAAACAGAAAAAACATGACCAGAAAACAATCTAAAGTAAACACTGCAAAACTACAATGACCAAGTTTAGATCTAAAGAAGAGGTATGAGAAAATGCTTCTCTCTGCTTCTTTTAAGAGGTAGAGGATCATGGGTGTGAAACACTACATATAACCTCATTTAAAAACATATATTGATTAGTTTTATAGAATAAATCTGTCTTCCTTTCTCTTTTTAAATTCATTATTAAAAGGGATGGCTCTCTGGGAGAGGGTGGGAGTTGGGAAGGATGTAGAGGGCAATGCAGGTGTTGTAAAAAATAAAAAGAAATACTAATTAAAATGTATTAAAAAAAACTCACAAAACTCCCAGATAAAGGAACTCCTGGCATTGGATATTTATACCTTTTCTGCAATTTATAATCTTAAAGAGTTACTTAAGGTACTAAGAGATTATGTAATAAACCCAGGTTCATAAAGACAATATATTTCAGAGGTGAACCCAGGTATTCCTGATCATGAAGCCAGCCAGCTCTTTGTCTCCTACGCTATGCCTAGATTGTTGCAACAGTCTCCTAAATGGTCTCTCTGCCTCAAGTCTCACCTCTCTAATCCACTCTTGCCCAAATAATTAAAAAAAAATTTTTAACTTTTTGGAGGGCAATTGGGGTTAAGTGACTTGCCCAAAGTCACATGGCTAGTGTGTCAGGTGTCTGAGGCTGGATTTGAACTCGGGTCCTCCTGACTCCGGGGCTGGTGCTCTATTCACTGTGCCACCTAGCTGCTTCCCAAATAATTTTAAAGTATAGATCTGACAGTGTAATTCTATTCAACCAAATCCAGTGCTTCTTGATGCCTTTAAGATACAATATACACTCCTCTGTTTAGCTTTCAAAGCCTACACAGCCTGGCCTAGCCAATTTTTACAGCCTCATTGGGCATTACTCACCCTCATGCACTCTGCCATCTGGCTAACTGGCCTTCTTTCTGTTCCCCACACATGACACTCTGTATCCTTTCTCAGAGTCTTTGTCCCCATTCACTCCCTCTTTGCCTCCACCTCATAGAATCCCTCTCCTTTTAGGATGCAACTCAAGCACCATCTTCAGCATGAAATCTTTTCTAATCTCCCCAACTAACTATGTCTCCCAAATTGTATTTTAACTATTTTGTGTGTGTGTGTTTATCAACTTTACATTTATGCTGTATTTTTTTATTGAATTATTTACTTTTAGTTTACAAGATTTAGTTCCACAATCCCTTGATTTCAAATTTTCCCCCCTCCCTCCCTCCCCTACCCCCATCCCATGGTGGCATGCAATCAAGTATAGGATCTGCAAATACTTTCACATTAGACATTAGTCTGCTTGTATAGAAGGGTTGTAAGTGTTGGAATAAACAATGGGAAAGAGGAAACAAAACCAAACATGGAAAAGAACGAGAGCATGTATTTTGCTTCAATCTGCATTTAAACTCTCCCTGGTTCTTATGCTGTATATATTTTAAAATATACTTGTAATCACCTTCATTAGACGGTAAGTTCCTTGAGCTTAGATATTGTTTCATTCTTTATACAGCATTTATATTTTCAACACCTAGCACAGTGCTAGTTGCCCTTTAATATGCATAGTTGCCCTTTAATGAATTTTTGGATGAAGTTTTTTGGTTCTGTCTGACTCTTCATGACTCCATTTAGGGTTTTCTTGGCAAAGATACTGGAGCGGTTTATCATTTCCTTCTCTAACTCACTTTACAGATAAGAAAACTGAGGCAAACAGGATTAAGTGACTTGCCCAGGGTCACACAACTAATAAATATCTGAGGTCAGATTTGAACTCATGAAGATGAGTCTTCTTAACTGCAGACCCAGTGCTCTATCCATTTTGCCACCTGATTGACCCTCCCTTGTTGACTGATTCATATATCGCACAATACTATACATTTTGTGTGTGTGTGTGTGTATTTATGTAGACCATATAACTGCAAAGGTTTCTCTCTCTTTCTAGCTCTGTATTTGTGTTCTTCTAGGATCAAATCATAGCATCTGAACTCTCTCCCTACCCCCTACACACATACCCATCTTGTCATTTGGGGGTTGTAGAATTAAAGCAAGTTAGATCTTCACTTTAGTGCTCCCACATGGAACAGAGAGGAAGTTGGGAGCCTGGGGCTTTAACTTTTATATTAATTTGGGAATTTAAAGCACACATACCCATCATTCTCAAAAAGCCTTTTTATAGCACTTCAGAAGCTTTTAACTCCAGAGATTCTCATATCTCAGGTACGCACAGCTAGAGTGGGCTCATTAAATCACTAGCTAATACCAGGGTAATTAAATGTTTCTGACACTTGTTTTTTACCAGCCAAAGCTGGAGAGGAATCTTGAAAGTTCTGTGTGTTTTATTAAAACCTTTTAATCATCACAATGTCTTGGAATAAGTGAACCACTGTTAGTGGTTAGGATCAGCAACTTCAACACTAGTTTAATCAAATTAGAATTGGAAGAAAGATTCAAACTTTAAATGATGCCCATTTTAAGACATGAGTTATAGGGATTATTACAAATTTGTTTCAGTTAATTAAAAAAAGAGAACATCTTTCAAGTAATTTACTAATGTCTATGCATTTTTGTCTCAGAATGGTCTCTGTGGAAATGTTAAATTCAGCTACCGTATGACTTTCCTTTATCATTGACTACAAAGTGGCAATTCTTTTAAATTAATTATTGACATTGATTTTTTGTCATTAGATGAAGACTTCAATAACTGTCAGACTTGGGAAATTGATCTCCTGGATTCTGTAAAGTAGTGTTTTGTTTTTTCCCTTCTTCAAGAAACATTTTAAATGTTAATTTCCATGCTCAAAAGGAACTGGATGATTTTTTTCATTATACTTCTCTCTTGCTCAGCCTTAGCCGGGCCTGTTAATTGATTTTCACACATAAATTTAATCTTAGGAACAGGGACTTAGGAATCTGTTAAAAATGAGTGGTTTACCATGAGATAGAGGATTATTTGAAACTTTTTATTTCAAAGGCAAGCAGTTCTGATGGCATGTCACTGGTCCTTCTCTTAAGAGATGGCTGCTATGATATTAACCTCTCCTTATAGTTCCCCTACTATAGTGGAGACAGTGGAAAAGTTTCCTGTTGCCTGGCAATACCTGGCAACAAATCAATCACAGGCTCTGTAATTTTGCAGCAGATTGTCTGTTATTTGAGTGAATTGGAGATGTAACTATCCTAGTAAATGATTTTCCCAGGTAAGTGCTCATTTGTACTTCAAGGAACAAGATTGTGGTGGAGAGAGTTGTTGGGAGGAAGGAACTTTGGGGTCAAGATAATGGGTTGTGGGAGGAGAGTAATTCCCTAGAGTTGAAACCATCCCAATAGCCACAGGGTAGCACCTTTATCCCTTTCAGTTATGTTCTGCAAAGGGCTTCTTCACCCTGCAGTTTCCCTCAATAAATTAGCAGGGGTTGAGTGGGCTAGCTCTTTTGTGTTTAAAAGCTTCAGTCTACACTGAGTGAGTATGCAAGGGAATAAGTCTACACCAAGTTAGTTCATTTTGGTGAACCGCATTGCTGATACTGCAGTTGCTGCTACTGGCTCTCTCCACCAAAGCCCTACTCCAACTTCTCATTTTAGCATTGAGTTGGCCCTGTGTTCTGGGGTGGTATATCTGAAGTTCATAAGCTCTGGCAACCTCTATGAAGGTGGAAAGACTTTGGTTAGCGCCTGTATTATGCTTCAGGTATTTGAGGGCACCCCTAATTAAGTTCAGAGAGGCTCATCATTGAGTTGACTGTAAAGTGGAGAATTTTTGGCCTTGGCAGCTCTAAAAGTCAATTTATTAAGTTATAGAGGGGTTGAGACCTACACGGGTAGAAGAAATCCTAACCAACAAAACTACTCACACAGGGTATTAAAATAATAATAGTATTATTGTATTACTACTAAGTATTGCTAATACTTGCTAATATTGCTAATAGGGATTGAGACCTACACTGGTAGAGGAAATCCTAATGCCAACAAAACTACCTATGCAGGGTTTTAAAACAAA
>JAQQSW010002339.1:0-14984 GCA_028646575.1 Pseudocheirus occidentalis
AGGAGAGCACTACCAACTGGAGGGAATTGGGAGCCGAGCCTAGAAGGGAATGGGAATCTCTTAGAGGCAGAGATAAGGTGGGAGATCATTCTAAGAGTGCAAGGTGGTGGGAGGGACAGCCTGTACAAAGGCCTGGAGGTGGGAAATGTAATGTGGAGTACAGGAAATAGCAAATAGGCTAGTCGGGCGCTCAGTGGATAATCAAATCTGGAAAAATACATACATTTTGAAGATTTCCATAATACATGACATACATTATCTCATCATTTCCTCACAACAGCCCAGTGAAGTAGTTTATCTTGATCTTAGTATAAACTAAGAAAGTACTATCCCATTTCATGAGTGAAGCAACTGAGGTTTAGAAAGGTAAAGTAAGCATGCTTAGAATCACCCAGCTGTGTCTTGGGTAGTTTTCGAATGTCCTTTATAAAATGGAGCCAAAGAAAATTTGCTCCCTAATTCCTTGGTCAGTTCAATCTAATTCAACCCTTGAGTATTAAGTAACATTGTTGTGTCAATTCTTTGTGACTCTATTTGGGATTTTCTCAACAGAGACACTAGAGTGGTTTGTCATTTCCTTCTCAAACTCACTTTATAGATGAGGAAACTGAGGCAAACAGGGTTAAGTGACTTGCCCAGGGTCACACAGCTACTAAGTGTCAGAGGCCAGATTTGAATTCAGAAAGATGAGTCTTCCTGAATCCAGGCCTGGCGCTCTATCCACTGCAGCGCCACCTAGCTGCCCATTATGTACCTATTCTGTGCAGAATAATGTGCTAGATTCTAAGAATTCCTGGATCTCCTTCCCAGTAACAGGAGAGGGCCTAAGAAAGCTGGTAACTCTCCCACATACCCATTGGGCACACAGGCCTTGGAGGGTAGGGAATGGGACTTCCCTTGATATCTGGCTGGCTCTGTGCCTTCAGCTAGGTGAACATGCCTTCCACAGGCTCAGGTCACCTGCCATCCAGGCTTTCATGATTCTATACACAATTTTGTTGTCAACTCTGAGAAAGGTCACTAGGCTCCAGGTCTGGCTGTGTTCTCATCAGTCTGGAAAGCAGGTCTCACCTCCCCTGTAGGTCAGTCATCAATTGGATGCACCGAGTTTCTTAAGGAAACTGAGTCCAAGTCATTACATGTCCATTTAAAAACTATAAGGATCAAAGGTGATTGACCTCATGGCATGCCTAACTTCTATGGTCCTCAGTAACTTCATCTGTAAAATCAAGGGTTTAGACTACATGGTCTCTGAGGTCACTCCAACTTGGGCAGCTAGGTGGTGTAGTGAATAGACTCGGAATCGGGAAGATCTGAGTTCCTATCCTGCAGACACTAGCTGTGTGACCCTAGGGGAGTCGTTTACCCTTTATCTGCCTCTGTCTCCTCATCTATAAAATGAGTGTAATAATTGCGCCTACCTCTCAGGCTTATTGTGAGGATAAAACGAGATAGTATTTGCAAAGTATGTTGCAAATCTTAGGTGTATTATTATTGTTATTGGTATTTCAATGCTTCTATGATAGTATAATACAAAATGACATATTATAACATGCATCTAATGTAACTAATATGCTATAATATAACATGCCCAAGAAGTGGTCAACCAGTCATTGCTTGAAATCTTCACCAAAAAGCTGGTTAATTTTACTTGCCGGTTCTGTCATGGGGAGTATTGTTGTTAAAGCACATCAACAAAGTACCTGGTTCATAATAGGGATGGAGATGAGATGGACCAGGGATTTCATGGGCACAGGGAACTCTCAGGTGATAAAGCTCCCTCTTTCAGCACCTTTTCTGAAATTTAGCATCTGCAAGAGTTTCCTAGGTCATAGAAAGGTTAAGTGAATTGCCCAGGGTCACATAGCCAGGATGATTTAGAAGCAGGTTTTGAACACAGATCTTCCCATCTCTGAGGCCAACAAATGCTTTGATTGAGGAATAGGTTAGACTATATCACCATTTGAGTCTCTCTCAGTTCCAGGCTCCTGAGATGTTGTGATGCTACCACTTGGTCTACCCTAGGCTGTCCATTTAAAATAAGCAACCATAGTCTTGAGTCTAACTGGTTCAGCACCCCAGGAACAAAGAACAGCATCAAAGGAAAGCCTCTGAAATTTGTATTCCAGAGAGTAGAATTTCTCTATGCATTCATACACCCATCATTTGTACAAGGAAATATGTTGTTTTGAGGGCACGAGATGATTTCTACAGCTAAATTTATGGAAAACACAGCATGCTTAATGAAATCCTACCAATGTAAGTGCATGTGAGGGTGTTTAATTGTCCAGATCTGAGTCAGCCCATCCCCAGTTCATCAGCCAACCTGGACCTTGAAACGCTTCTCTGGTCACAGAGCTTTCTTAGGGAGGAGAACCAGTAAATGAATTCCTTTATATTTGCAAGTGAGATAAGTCCTCTGAATGCATTATTGATGCCAACAAATGAGGGTTGGGGCTCTAGACAATACCTAATGAACCTGAATCGACAGAGACTGCTCCTGCTGAAGATGCCAAGTTTCAGGGCACAAAGATTGATGCCAGTTTCATCCCTTAATTATCCTGTGGCTTCCGATCTCTCTAGACTTAACGTGCCCAAGCATGGGGCTAAAGATGCCACAATAAGTAATTAATTATGGGAGACCCACTGACAGCTATTTTTTTAAAGGCCCCTTCAGGTTGATAGGGACTCATTACTTACCTCTGTGGTGAGGTTTTAATTTGACCCATCAAATCAACGGGTATCTTTTTTTCTTTATTTCAAAAGGAATGAGAAAGAGAAAGCCCTCAATCAGCAAATCCTCTCTGAGAGTAGGGGATATGGAAAGCCACCCCCCATTTAAGGCTCCATCTGATGGTACTAACTTTAATTGTAAATCCTTTATTTATAGACCTTGGCTGTCACAGACTCCATGTGGTGTTAAATAAAACCACTGAGGCAAGGGAAGGTAGGAAATCTGGAAAATTCAATGGCCAAAATATATTAAGCACTTTCTATGCTGAAATTATTTTGTGGGGTTTTTTTTGTATTTGCTTTTATGAGTATGTGCTGTTTTCCCTAAGAGAATGTAAGCTCCCTGTGGGCAGGATTTTTTAATCTCTTTATCCCTAGTACATAGCTCAGGACCTTGTATCCAAAGGACAGGGGACCAGAATTAGACCAATGATTTGTTCAATAAAGGGGAATCCCAGGAAAGGAATTCCCTCTACCAACACAGACCAGTACCTCCTTTGTACCTTAGACTTGGTGAGGGGGTGGGTTGGGGAAAGGAATAAACATTTATAGAGAGCCTGCCATGTGGCTCTGGGCTAAGGAGAGTCACTTAGGGAGGAGGGCGGTGCTTACTATATGCCAGGCACAGTGGGAAGCTTTTATAGAGCCCCTACTTGGGGTAGGTAAATGGTACAGTACACAGATCACTGGACCCAGAGTCAGGAAGGTTCCTTTTCCTGAGTTCAAGTCTGGCCTCATATACTTACTAGCTGTGTGACCCTGAGCAAGTCACTTTACCCAGTAAAATGAGCCAGAGAAGGAAATGGTGAAAACCCCCCTGGTATCTTTGCCAAGAAAACCCCAAATGGGGTCATAAAGAGCTGTACATGAATGAACCACAACAAAAATGTGCCAGGTACTGTGCTGAGCCCTTTACTAATATTATCTAGCGTGATCCTTACAATAATCCTACAAGGTAGTACTGTTATTATCTCCATTTTGCAGTTGTGGAAATTGAGGCAGATGGTGGTTAAGTGACTTGCCCAGGGTCACACAGTTAGTAAATGTCCAAGGCCGGATTTGAACTCAGGTTTTCCTCACTCCAGGCCCAGTACTCTATCCACTGTGTCACCTAGCTGCCTCTAGAGAACTAAGTCCAATGACTTTCCCAGAGTCACACAGACAGTAGGTTTCAGGGGTGGGGCTAAAGGTCTTCTTGGCTGTGTGGACATACAAGTATACAGTACTGTCGTTCAGCCATCTCAGTCATGTCCAACTCTTCATGACCCTGTTGGGGGTTTTCTTAGCAAAGACACTGGAGTGGTTTGCCATTTCCTTCTCCAGCTCATTTTTACAGATGAGGAAACTGAGGCAGGCAGGGTCAAGTGAATGTCTGAGGCCTGACTCCGAGCCCAGCGCTCCAAGCCCAGTGCACTGCACCACTTACTTGTCCAAGGTATACAGTAGATGCTTACTAAATGCTTGTTTCTTGACAGTTTATTGTGATATAAAAACAAAAGGCATCAATAAAACTTTTTTTAATGGGCAGTGTGCCTATAAATGAGACCTCAGAAATGTTGACAATTCCCATTTCTATGACATTTTAAAGTTTTCAATGCACTTGACGTTGACAACTAGGGGACATTCTAATGCACTGAGTTTTGAACTCAGAAAGACCTGAATTCAGTCTCAAACACCATCTGTGTGACCCTGGCCAAGTCACTTAGCACTTACAGTTTTCTCAACTGTAAAACAGGAATAATTATAGCTTCTACCTCCCAGAGTTGTTGTAAAACAATTAGCACCCAATGCCTGGCACACAGTAAGTGCTTAATAAATGCTCGTTCCCTTCTTTCCTTTGACAAGACTAATCTCAATGCATTCTTACAACAACCCTTTTTATTAATAAAAATAATATCCTTTTTTATTAATTCTTTTTATTAATAATAAAATCCTTTTTTATTTTTTCCCTGTTTTCCCTGATAGACTGTAAACTCCCTGCAGCCAGGATTTTTTAAAATCTTTTTATCCCTAGTACCTAGCTCAGGACCTTGTATCCAAAGGAGGGAGGGAGATCCTTTTTATTAATAATAATATAGTATTAATAATAATAAAAGGGAGATTCTTTTATTAATCCAGTTTCACTGGTGAGGTGATTAAGACTCAGCAAGGTTAATCAACTTTTCTAAAGTCATTCACTTAGTATTTTTTGGCAGAACCAATCCCAGGTCTGATTTCTTATCAGTAGAAACAGGATGGAAAGATGTTGCCTCATTCTTTTTTGTAAATGGGTGGAATCCTACAATTGGAAGGGATCTCAGAAATCACCCTCTGCTGTCAGAGGAATATCAATAGTAACCAATGTAGCTATCATCATACATTTCTCCCTGCTTTCTCAACTGAACTCTCTAAGGAAGCCATCTATGTTCAGTGCCTTCTCTTCCTCTCCTCTCACTCTCTTCTAAACCTTCCTGTCCCCCTCTACCTCTTATTGCAGGGTAAGTGGGGAGCCCTCGCTTCTCTTCTCCTCCTCCCCCTACCCAGCTGACAGGTGGAGTGGAACATTTCCCAGAATCCTCAGCTCTGTCTATTCAATTTTCAGTCTCCCAGTTGGCCAAGTCACCCTGTAATTTGGCAAGGTTGACCTCCTCCCTGTGCCCTTCTTCCTTTTTTATGCCTTTGGGCACTAATATAGACATCAACACAAGAGAAGTTTAGAGAGACATTTTCCCAGATTGAGTCTATAAACTCCAGGGTTATAATTTCTATTTTTCCAACCCTAACCCTCTGATACTGCTAAGGCCAGCCCTGGTCTGGTAGCAGCCATGTGGGAAGGGCCTTCCAGTCCTTTTGGCATTGAAATGGATTGGAAAAGCCAGCCCTCTCTGGGGAGGAAGTGTTCAAGTTCTGAGCACCAACAAGCCCTTAGGGTGGAGCTGGTCTCTCTCCTGTGCAGACTGTCTGGCCCCTGACACTTCCACAGAGATACATGGCTCCAGCCTCCCCAGCTCAACCTCTGCCCAGTACCGAGAAGCCCCATTTTCTGAACTGAAGCTTTTCATCCTATCCTCACTAGTAAATTTCATCCCTTTGAATGAATTTAAATGCTTTTGTCACAGACAAGTAAATATATTCCCTGGTTCCATGAAAGTAATGTTCTTTTAACCCTTTGGAAGCAGCAAGGTGGCAGTGTAGATAGAGTGCTGAATTTGGAGTCAGGAAAACCTGATTTCAAATTCTGCCTCAAACTATAAGCAGCTCAGTTACCCTGGGCAAGTCACTTAACCTTTCTGAGCCTTGGTTTCCTTCTTTGTAAAATAAGGAGGTCTCTTAAAGTCCTTTCTAGCTCTGTACCTGTGATCTTAAGAATTTGGGTTGTTTTTCTCTATTAAATGCCCCAGAACACTGAACTTTTCCTAAGGAAACCAGATTTGCTCTAACCTTTGGGGAATGTAGAAAAGCCTTTTTTTCTCCCCATCTCAATCTCATATCTCACCCTGAGAACAACAACAAAAGCTTAGAAATATCAGAAGAATTCTTCTCCTGTTTTCCAAATAAACCCTTTTCCATATCTGGGGGGGGGATTATTTTCTCCTACTTCAATATACCAGTTCCATTTCCCCCCCTTCTGCCCTATAGTGGAGTCCTCCCTGATTAGTTTAGCACCATGACATGGTAGTGGTTTATTTATGTCAATAACTAGGATGTTGTATTTCCCCCCAAAGAGGGAGGTAGAGTCTCACACCTGTGTGTGGCTGAGCCAACTGACATCTGTCAGAAGAGGGGTGTACTTGCTTTACAATACCAATCTGAGCTGGTGTATAGGACCTCCTGACTCACTATTCTTTTAAAACCCTTAGGGATAGGTCTCTAACTCAAGGAACCCAGAGTTAATCTGCCAGCGCCTCTCAACTGCAGGTACCAGGCTACTTCAAGAAGGGACTGTCAGTCTATCAATATGCACTGTTTTATTCTAAATAGATTTTTACTTATCCTATCAAATACTTCCCAATTACATGTTAAAATTTTTTAACATTTCATTTTTAAAATTTTGAGTTCCAAATTCTCTTCCTCCCACTTCCTTTAGGAAGGCAAGTAATAATGCTATCAATTATGCACGTGAAGTCATGGAAAACTTATTTCCAAATTAACCAATCAATATGCATTGTTTAAGCACCTACTGTGTACAGGCACTGTGCCAAGTGCTGGGGATAAAAAGAAAAGTAAAAGTGCCTGCCCTCAACTAATTCACCCCCTCAGAAGGATGCTTGCTAGATGGGAGATACTGAATCTCACTTCAGCTCTCAGTTTTCTCATCTGTATAATGGGGGCTTGGAATCAGTGGCATCTAAGATTGATTCAAGCTGTAAATCCAGGATACTCTGAGTGTTGGGTCCAGAAGAGGAGAGAGGTAGGATATCAGAGCTAGTGTTACTCCTAGGGTTTCATTCAGTGTTATTCTAGTCTTCCAGTCATTTAAGACAATCCATTATCTGGTCCTGCTATCTAAAATTGCTTCCTATATTGCTTCTCAGGGCTCCCTTTCAGTTCAGATCAGACTGGTCTCTTCAATAACTCTTCTGAAATTCCTGCCCAATGCACCATACTCATGCCCAAGTCTCCCCCATCCTTAAAAAAAATTCTTCTCTAGATCTTACAATTCCTTCAAGCTATAATCCCACATCTCTCCCTTTCTCAGCCGATCTCCTTGAAAAAGCTGTCTACACTTGCTGCCTCAACTTCCTCTAGTCACTCATTAACCCTTTCTCATCTGACTTTGGACCTCATCATTCAATTAAGCTGATGTTAGAAGAAAAGAAGAGGAAAGAGAATTCAATCCAATTCAGTCAACAAGCATTTACTTACTAGAGACCCGAAGATCTATCTCCAAAGTTACCCATGATCTCATAATTGCCATATCTGACAGTCTTTTCCCAGTCCTCGTCCTTCTTGACAAGGAGTAGCTCATAAATCTAAGACTTTGCTACCAATTACAATGCCAAATTTGATGTGAACGACAAAATATGCATAAATGGTAACAATGTCTGTCACCTGTGGAAGTGCGTTTTTGCATCAACATGGAACTTCAACCTCCTTATTGACAAAGACAGTTGTCAATCGGTAAGCATTTAGCAAATACCTACTGTATGCTAACCATTGTGCTAAGCTCTAGAGATACAGAGAAAACAGAAAATAGTCCCTGTCCTCAAAAATCTTACATTCTAATGGAGGAGACCAGAGGCAAATAGCTAGATACACACAAGAAATATACAGAGTAGCTGGAGATAATTTCAGAGGGACAGGCATTAGTAACTGAGGAGACCAAGAAAGGCCTCCTGCAGAACATTGCATTTGAGCTGAGCCTTGAAAGGAGACAGGGAAACCAAGAGGTGGGGTGAAGGATCTGAGCATTCCAGGCACAGGGAAAAGGTCCAGAGACAGGAGAGGAAGCATAAGTTTTGAGGAGCTGCTGGATCATAGAGTTTAAAGAGTTAAGTCAATGTGCATTTATTAAGCAACTACTTGTACTTCACACTGTGCTGAGCACTGAAGGAAAATAAGGTGTTAGAAAGCTAGACTAGTCCAGTTTATGCTGAGCTTTAAATGCAAACTAAAGGACTTAATTAATCCTGGAGATAGAGATGCTAGAGCTCCTTGAGCTTTGGGTGGCTGGGGGAGGACATCATCAGGTCTATGCTTGGGAAAAATCACCTTTGGCATTTGAACAAAGGCTTGACTAAACTGAAGAGACTTGAGGGAGGCACACTATTTAAAAGGCTATTTATTGTGGTGAGAGATTCTGAGCCAGGGTGGTGACTGAGTGAGTCAAGAGAAAAGGATGTGGGGAATGGAATAAGCATTTATATAGCACCTACTGCATTCCAGGAATTGTGCTGAGTATTTTTACAAATTTTATCTCATCTTATCCTCACAACAGACATGCCAGGTAGGTGCCTTTATTATCTCTGTTTGACACATGAGGAAACTGAGGTAGACTAAGGTTAAGTTACTTGCCCAGGGCCACACAGCTCATAAGTGTCTGAGACTGGATTTGAACTCAGGTCTTCCTGACTGCAGGCCCAGTACTCTGTGCATTGTACTACCCAGCTACCCTAGCAAGAAATGTCATAAGGGTACAAACACTTAACTTCTTAACAATGTTTTAACTATTTAAATTTCAGAGAAGGAGTTCCCTTATCAATGAAATTAAAAGTCCAGACCCTTATCTCTATTTGAGAGACAAGAGAAGCACAGCTTATGAGTATCAGAAGCAAGATATAGAGGAAGCTATGTAGTCTGTAAACCTGGGCTTTGTGTCCCAGCTCTGACAATGACTTTGAAAACATCTGCCACTCACCCTCTCTGGGTTTGCCTGTCTTCTGTAAAATGAGAGGAGGGGTCTATTGTAATGGGAATAGGAATTTGAAGATCTTCCCTGAACCCTAATAAGCCAAATGTAATCACATGGAGCCTGTGGTGAGAGGAGTTTGCCGCAGGGTGGAGCAGAGCCCACAGGAAGCTGGGAGTCAGAGCAGTTAGCTGGAGGGAGGAAAGGACACATCCAGGCAGACAGCTAGGCTTTTGAGTGTTGGTTTGTGGGAAGGTTGAAGAATGGTTTGGCTTCATGCTATGCTGTGGTATATTAACTTCTTTGCTACTATGATGGATTTTACTTTCTGGTGTTGGGATTTATTTTTCTGGTGTCTGAATAAATGTTTTGCGTCTGTCTTCTAAATGAAGAGTCTGTTATACTTTGTGATTGAGTACTATTCCAGCATATTTACAGTCACTGTCAATGTGGTGAATATTGCATTGGTGCTACAGATATATAGACTAAATGATTTTCAAGTTACTTTCTCAAATCCAATGATTTTGTAATTACATGAAAGTTATCCAGCCATACCATGCCAGGCATCAAGGTCAGGTTTGAACCATGGATCTTCTGGGTGACCTTGGGCAAGACAGTGAATGTCTCTGAACCTCAGTTTCCTCATCTGTAAAGAATAAAATAAAATTAGAGGGTTGAACTCAATGGCTTCTAGTGTTCCATTCCAGCTTGAAATCTATGAAATTTAATTCTGTAAAGTCTCGTTCCCTCTACCCCTTATGATGGGAGTCAAAAAGCAGCTAAATCAAGTCTTACAGTAAAATCCTTTCAAAGGCAAAAGGGATAGAGAACTAAATATGGAGTTTTCCAAACCTTGGTTATTTTGTTTATGACCTACATGACCTTGCACAAGATTTCTTGCCTCTGGGAACCCCAGACTCTTTATCAGAAGAATGTAAGCTCTTTGAGGACTGGGACTGTTTGAGGGTTTTGATATCTCCAGGACCTAGCTCAGTGTTTGTCTCCAGAAAATTTGTTTTGGTTTTTGTTTCTTCTCATAAAGATCAGCCTTAACCCCAAATCACTGGGCTCTCATTAAATGGCCAACAAGAGATCCAGACCAAGTCCTGTTTGGTCGTTGTTTGGGCCCTGATTGACACAGAGTGAATGTAAATAACATTTGTTTCTGTTTTGTCCAGAAGTCCTCAGGCTCTTCCCCTCCTAGTTCTTTTTTCTTTCTAAGTCCTTCTTTATTTCTGATTAAGCCTCAATCACTGAATGGGCATTGCCTCCGTAAAACTTAGACCTATTAAAAACCTTAGCTTGAAAACGCCAAGGTCCCCCACTGCATGCTAGGTAATCTCCAGCTGTCCTGATTCACATCTGGCCACTGGACCCCGATGACTCCAGAGGAGAAAGTGAGGCTGGTGACTTTGCACAGCCCTGCCTCACTTAAATCTAAACCAGACAAAGCAGCAGATGCAGTGTGGGGTGAGCCACGAGGCCATCTTCTGCTGCGATTGAAGGTCTATCTTCCTGGGCCTAGGGGTCAACATTCCAATATATCAGCAACATTCCCTTCTGAGCTCTGCAGAAAGCCCCAGAGTCCCACCTTCCTTCCTAGTTCTTCTGTCCCAAGCACTAAGCCAACTACTGACCCGTGGGTCCTATAGCTTTCCGTTTCTTGGGGGCAAGTGGAAATGATGCGGGGAAATTGTGCCGCTCCCCTCTGAGTCCCAGCTGGAGTGATGCCTCCTCCCCGGCACTGACTTGAATATCTCCATCTAATTGCCAGCCCTTTCCCACTGTGCAGGTGGGAACCAGTGGGCCAGTTGCAAATGAATAATGCAAGCAGGTTAAAGGCTGCAGAGGGATAGTTAAAGAGTCCAAAAAGGTCAAGAAAACTATCGCTGGAACCCAAGTACCAAGTGGAGCTGGAGAGCCGTGATTAATTGACGAAATCATCGAGGCTCTGACCTACCTCTTGGAAGTTTAATGAATTAGTTGATTAGTTGCATCAAGTTGCTTCCCTCCTAAAGTAGGGAGAAGGTCATTGGTCTGGAGAAAACAGCATGCCCCAGCAAACGGTAGGGCTGCTTTAGAAGATTCAGCCTGCAGACTCATTATGGCCCAGAATGAGGTGGGGAAGGAGTCCCAGGAGCTCCCCCCACCCTCCACAGTCCGGATCAGGCCAAAGAGAAGGATGTGAGCGCACCTGCCATCAGAACCGCTTGACCTCGGCCGTCTATGCCCAGACCTTCTTCATCTAGGATTTCTCTCTCACTTGCTGCTGCTCACAGCCAGAAGGCCCCTCACAGGGTGTCGAGTCCATCCAGCATTCCCTTGGAAGGCTCAGCAGAGAGCTCCAGCCTCTCACCTTCCTTCACAGGTCCCAATTTCAATCAGATCTGTTGTTGAGTCATTTTTCAGTCCTGTCCAATTCTTCGTGACCTCATTTGGCATTTTCTTGGCTAAGGTACTGCATTGGTTGGCCATTTCCTTCTCCATCTCATTTGACAGGTAAGGAAACTGAGACAAATAGGGTTAAGTGACTTGCCCAAGGTCACACAGTTAGGAAGTGTCTGAGACCAGATTTGAACTAACAAAAATGAGTCTTCTTGACTCCGTGCCCAGCACTCTATCCATTATGCCACCTACCTGCCCTAACCAGTGATTTGTCCAGTGTTACACAGATAGTATCTGTGTGTGTGATTAGAACTCAGGTCTTCCTGACTCCAGGTCAGGAAGGAGGGGTAGGAAAAAAATGAGTGGATTTCTGAACCAGGAGAAAACCGGGTTTGAATATCACAAGTCACACTGATAAGTGGTCACCCAATGCAAGCCACTTTCTCTCTGGATCTCAGTTTCCTCTTCAATATAATAGAGACAGTTCTATCTGTAGTACATTCCTTTCAGGATTGTAAAATTTAACCAAGACCATCAAGGTAAAGCACATGCTTCGACCTTAAAACGTATAGTAGGTGTTTAATAAATGTTAAATGAGTTTAGTTATATAAATGAGGATCTGATCCATTGTTAAGTATTGATTCTTCAGCAGGAGGAGCAGGAGGTCACAGAATATAATAACGTACACTGTGTTACTCAGATGGCCTCGAGGAATAAAGAGGGCTGGGCTTAGGATGAGAAAGATCTGACCTCTGATCTCATTTTAATCTGATGTCACAACCTGGGGTACCCTCAACAACTCACGTGGATGCCCTGTTCCTCTCTGACAGCTCTCGGGGACTCATCTCCTGAAACCTGGGCCCAAAAATTCAATTTCACCAGTTAAGGATAAGAGAGGGGGGAGGCGTGGTTAGAGAGTTATTGTTCTGAAAAGATATTGGTGGGATTTAGTGCTAAGGATGCTCAGTCTGAGTCATCAGTGGGATGTGGTCACCTGGGAAGTAAGTGGGATCTGGGGATGCATTTGGATGGGGATGGCATTTAGGAATCCTGAAGGTGACAGACCCGCTCTGCTCTGCCTTCATTGGAACTCAGCTGGAATAATGTGTCCAGCTCGAGGTGCTGAAACTTCTCAAGTTTCCTTCTAACTGTACATTTACGAATCTATGATTTTTTAATTAATATTTTATTCCAATGAATTAAAAAAGCATTTAAGTGCATTGTGCTAAGTGCTGATAAGCAAACAAGATAGCCCTTGCCTTCAAGAAGCCTGCATTCTAATTGGGGGAGACAAAGCATAGAGTTAGACTTGGAATAGGGGTGGGAATCACTCAGTCACCTAACCTCTCTTAATCACCTCCTATGGGCCAGGCCGCTTTGGCCATCTGGTACAATGTGAAAAAAGGGAACAGTATATAACGAGGCTGCAAAGGTAAGGCAGAGCCAGGTTGTAAAGGACTTTAAAAGGCAAACGTCTGAGGCAAACATTCAGTGGAAAATATCTCTATTTCCAAGCCAAATACCTGTCCCTTTGGTGTCCAGTAAGAGGAGTTTCTATGTAACCCTAGAGGCAATAGTGAGCCAAAGGCATTTATTGAGCAGAGGAGTGACCTGGCCAGATCTATAATTCAGGAAAGTCACTTTGATAGCAAACAAATGCTAGCAATTATGATTGAAGCATTCTCCATCTGGCCCTCTGGACCATTGAGGACCATCATTAAGTGAGGAAGAGTCCCCTGTATGTAATTCCATGGCCCTCTGAATGATATTCCTAAGAACAAAGAAGCAATCCTCCAGCCAGACCTTATCAATAATCTTCGTTGCTCTGGGGAAGGAATGGCCCAGCTTGTCATAATTATTGATGTGGGCTGGGAGTTGCTGAGTTGGAGGATGGGAGAAGGGTTGATATTATGGCCACAGGACTTGATTTGGTCAATAAAGCAAATTGGTTTAAGTGAAAATAAAGCAGCGTTCGCAAGTGTGTTGGAAGAGTAAAGTAATTGCAGTTCGAGGTGTACGGAATATAAATCCCCGTTTGCTTGAAATTATTACAATGTGTTATTGATTACTCGGAACCTGTCATTGCTTTTTAAGTTATAGGTTATTAATGGGGTATCCGTTTAACAAATATTTTCTGCTTTCCACACCATCGAAACAAGAGAGAAGTTACATAGACACATTACCACTGCAGTCTTTCCGTGGACCCAAGCCATCTCCCTCCCAAGGCCAAGTACACAAGGCTCAGGCATAAGATCCCAGCTGGGCAGGGAAATTAATCCAGCCTCTTAAGAAGTCTAGGAAGGGCTGAATTCTCCAAGCAGTAACTAATGGAAAACACTCCTGAGAGGTCCTGGCAACCTGGAAAGCTGGTAGGGGCCTCCCAGTGCATCTAGTCCAGTCTCCTCATTTGACACATGAGAAAATTGAAACCCAAAGAGGTAAGTGACTTGCCTAAGGTCACACCTATAGTCAGGAGGCTGTGCCAAGATTCTAAACCCATAGTTTGCTGGCACCACCCCAGTCTTCCAGAGCAGTATTGACTAATAGACATAAGAGAGCAGGCCCTCCTCCCCCATGCTCTATGGGGCCAAGGATGGGCCTTTGATACAATAGATGCCCTTCCTTTGGAGCAGAAAGGAAGACCAACTCTAATCCAGGGATACCTCATTTATCTGGCATCATGGGAAAAAGCTGTTCCACATACGTAAATTCCCCAAATTACAGATGCTTCTTCATGCACCATGGCTTTGGACTTGGATTTTAACATTTCAGATGGAAGCCTTTCTAAAGTGTATTAGATAGTTCTCTGCCTTCCTAAGCAGAGAATACCTAGGTTAATTTAACCTGTTCCAGCTATTTTAGGGTTAGCATGGCAAATATCCAGTTTTGTTAAATAAACACACACACACACACACATACACACACATACACACATGTTGCTGAATATATTCTGTTTTCTATACGTGCCTATTTTCATACAGACTGTCTCCATGATTAGAATGTAAGTTCCTAGGGATGGCTAGGTGGTGCAGTGAATAGAGCACCAGTCCTGGAGTCAGGAGGACCTGAGTTCAAATCCTGCCTCAGATCCTTAATATTTACTGTAGCTGTGTGACCTGGGGCAAGTCACTTAATCTCAATTGCCCAGACTTCACCCCTCCAAAAAGAAAAAAAGAGAAAAAAAGAATGTAAGCTCCTTGAGGGCAGGGCCTTTAAAAAAAATATCCCCAGATCATAGGGCTATTTTCCATTATTTCTAGCAGCTTCTTGACTTATACTTCACAATGTATCTTGAGGCAACAAGTAAGCACTTAATAAATGCATGTTGACTGTTGATGATGCTGTTTGGTAATGACATTCTCTGTTTTTGAGTTTTTCAATCACTTCTCTCAGTGTAAGATTGTTGGCTCTCACTTCTTTCACGCCAGCCTCTTACATCCCTTCGCTCCACCCTGCCCAACCCCAACACTGTCATTCCTCTCTTTTCCAGGGATGGAATGAGAAGGAGGTAAGCAAGTTTGTTAAGACTTGCATGTTA
>JAQQSW010002340.1:0-14984 GCA_028646575.1 Pseudocheirus occidentalis
TTCCTTCCTTCCTTCCTTCCTTCCTTCCTTCCTTCCTTCCTTCCTTCCTTCCTTCCTTCCTTCCTGGTCTTCCCTGAAAAATATCTAAAGCTGTTTGCCATTTACAAAACAATTTTATGATTGGAGCCTCTATTTTAGAGCAAAGACTAGAAAATGGAAACTTTAGAGTTTTGATCAGTAACACTCCAGTGACTAATGTTTTGGTACCATTTGATTGGTTGTATGACCCTGGGCCAGTCACTTAACTGCTGTCTGCTTGTTCCCTCATTTCTAAGATGAGAATAACAATAGCACCTCTCTCACATAGTTGTAAAGATAAAATAACTTTGTTGGCCATTTTGTAACTATGAAAATACTATATAACTATTAGTTATCATTATCATTATTTGGTGTAAGAGAACAATAAACAGTGAGGTGAATGTTCAAAAAAATTTGCCCTAGACAGGGGCAGCTGATCCAAGGCATGGGGGCTCCTGACTGACGCCTGAAGAAATGGTTGGGAATCATTCACAATACCCTGCCTTATTTAGGTTTAAAAAATGTATTCGTAACTACGCCCAAAGGGCTATAAAATTGTGCCACCCTTTGGTCTAGTGACAACACTACTAGGTCTGTATCCCAAAGAGATCATAAAAAATTTAAAAAGGACCCACATGCACAACAATGTTTGCAGCAGCTCTTTTTGTGGTGGCAGAGAATTTGAGATTGAAAAGATGCCCACCAGTTGGGGAAGTTGTGGTATGTGAATGTAACGGAATACTACTGTGATATAAGAAATAATGAGCAGGCAGACTTCAGAAAAACCTGGAAAGACTTAAATGGTGTAGAGTGAAATAAATAGAACCAGGAGAACATTGCATACAGTAACCATCACATTGTGTGATAATCAACTTTGATAGACGTAGCTCTTCTCATCAATACAGTGATTTAAGACAATCCCATAAGACTCATGATGGAAAAATGCTATTCATAGTCAAAGAAAGAACTATGGAGTCTGAATGTAAATCAAAGCATACACTTTTCTCTTTTTTGTTTTTTCTTTCTCATATTTTGTTTTGATTCTTCTTTTACAACATGACTAATGGGGAAATACGTTCAATATGATTGTACATGTGTAGCCTATATCAGATGTTTGCCATCTCGGAGAGGGGAGAGGAATGAGGGGAGGAGGGAGAAAAAAACTGAAACTCAAAATCTATAAAAATGAATGTTGAAAAAATTATTTAAATGTAAAAATATGTAAAAAATTATTCATTTCTATTCTCAGTCTCTTTGCATGAGCCTCTTCCATCCTACTTCTGTGCTTTACTTGCTAAATTCCATACAGTAGATCAAAAAAGGCCTTAAAGTGTCACAATACCTGGTTTTCACTGCAGTTTTGTATCTGTCTGGATGATCTTGACTAAATGACTTAAGATTTTTAGGGCTCAGTTTCCCTGTTCTTAGAATAAAGTGGTCTCTCTTTTCCTTTCTCCTTTTCCAGTGTCCTCCATTCTTTCCGTCCCTTCCCCATGCCTTGGCTTCCACTGACAACCAGGGAGACCATTTGTGTTTTCAGATCCAAAGAGACGGCTGACCATTAGTCCAAGGCTTAGTTAGCCATTTTCATATATAATAACTTCTATTTTCACCAAAATCCTCATCATTTCCTCTGGAGGTCTCAACCTTTCATAGGAATAGGATCATTGTCTAAGAATAAACAAGTTAGAGGAGATACATATCATTTCATGCTATAGGTGGCTATCAGTGCAACAGTGCAGCTGAAACTTAGTGAAAATTGGGTAAAATCCAATGAAAAAGACAGATTTCCCCAAGGAACAAATTAAAGAAAACAAACTCTCCCGATCTTAATCATGACACTGACAGCTAGAAAATACTGGAGGTAGATTTGAGTTTGAAATGAAAAAAAATTGAGATGAACAAATTAATGCCAAAAAATATGAAAGCAAGAATATGCTGCTTTTATTACTTCAAGAAAAGCACCATGGGGTGGCTAGGTGGCACAGTGAATAGAGCACTGACCCTGGAGTCAGGAGGATGTGAGTTCAAATCCGGTCTCAGACACTTGACACAAAAACTAGCCGTGTGACTTTGGGCAAGTCACTTAACCCCAATTGCCCTCCAAAAAGCAAAAAAAAAAAAAGCACCCATGCTATGATAATAAACCTCATCTCTATACCACTTTCTTCATAAGTCTTTGGAGCTCAGTAGTGGAAATATTATACCCGTTTTACAGATGAAGGAAAAATTTTAAGTGAAATTTCAAACTCAAACAGCTAAGAAAATGGAAATGTAGTCAAATCTACACCTTCCATTAAATCTTATGCAATTTCCACTCTATCATAGAGCTTTCATGATTCGTATTGCATAGGGTTCACATATATATCATAGAGTTTTCATGATTCATATTGTATAGGGTTGACTTTGCTCAGTTAGTTTCATTTCTAAACTCATTAATCTTATGTTAATGAAATTATGTATCTGTACCTATAGGAGGGACAGTGTGATCTAGGGAATGGGGGACTGGTATTGGCATCAGTAAGAACATACTAACTACATGACCATGATCTATTTATTCAGTCTCTAGGTGCCCCACACAACACTATGGAATTACAAGTAATCTGACAGTTTGTATCAATGGAAGGCCTTTCCACAAAGAGCTGTATATTGATGAATTACAGATATAGATTATCTATATCTATGTGTATTATTTTTTACATGGAGTGGAATTTGAACCTGTGGTATTTCATTGGTGTAATGCATGCATATAATTTTTAACAAAAGAAGGAAGAAGAAAATAAAGGAAAAAAATAAATAAAGGAAAGGAGGAAGAAAGGAACATTTATGGTTTTAGAAGTTTCAGCTCAAAGGGAGACTAATTTCTGCCAAGGTACTTAAATGAAAAGGATTCTGTGACTACATACAGGCCTAGCCTGGGGCATTTTTTGAATGCTGCTGCTAAGACATGACAGTTGGTGGAGATAGTGCTGACACAGTGTTTCATGTTTGCTTGACTGGAGGAGTTGGTGTAAGAAATTTGGGGAAAAGAAGGACATTTTTGTTTTGAGAAAGACATGATTGGTTCTGGTAATTCTTTGGGGACGTTCCCAGGGGGGAGAGGAGGAAGTGATTTAGAAGCTGAGGACATATAGGGGAAACCAGATCCTTAATATTTTCCTGATTTACAGTGTCCTCTCCAAAGACTTTGAGGAATTTCTTCTTGGGTGAGATCAGGGCCTCTCTGTTGGTTGAGCTGAGATTTCATTTTGGTCACTTCTAAAGAACATATTCACTCTGCTCTATTTTTCTGGCATATTTTAATCTGCATCATGTCTTAAATTTCTGGGTTTTTTTTGTTTTTCTTAAATGGACTCACACATCATTATTTATAACGATCTGTTATGTAACTAGCGTTTAGGGGGAAATAACCAATCTAGTTAGTGTAAAGGGCAACCCTCCCTTATTTAAGAGATACAGATGAGGGAGGCAATTGTTTTGAATTAAAATTGTCCTCCTAGATTAGTAGTATGGGAGGGGGAGGGATAATTTTAGTGAGGGATTCCACTCTGTTACTTGAGGAAAGAGTATCTAACCTCACAGTCAATCTCCTGCTGCCACAATACAGGAATTTGTCTCCCTTAGAGTAGGTATATCAGGATTCGAGAGCTATCTATCTGTGCCCACCATGAGCCTCATTTAGACAACCCCATCTTATATGGGTAACATATCTTACTTATGCACATACATATATATAAGTATAGATACACATACACACATACATATATACATACGTAAATGATTTGTAATTCTTTTAAAGTATAATTTGAGTATTTTGAATAGGAAATTCTTGTCACTGGTTTCATTAAGAATCAATCATACTAGACTAACCCCATTTGCCTTATTGACCGAATGACTCATATAAACACATTAGTGGACTAATGTAGGCATAGTAACCTATATTTTTGCAAAGTACTTGAAAAATTCTTTTGTGCTATACTTGAAGACAAGAAGCTAGATCTAGGCTAGATTCGATTAGGTGTTTTTAGAAACTAAAGAAGATGAATGACTAGACCCAAGAAGTACTAATTAATGAAATGAGCACCATAGTGGAATGCCCCCAAGGACTTGTTGGCTTGATGTTTTTAACATATTTATTAATGGTATTCATAAGGATTTAAATGATACACTTATTAAATATGTAGAGAATGTAGAGCTGAGCAGGATAGCTAACACATTAGATAGCAAGTGCCAATATCCCAACATTCAAGCATAAGTTGTTTCTCCATTAGTTGGAGATTTTGAGGAGGGAATTTCTGTTCAGTTAGAGTTTCAACTGATTGAGCTTAGAAGCCTTTTCCTATTCCAGAATGATCTTGTTCTATAAATCAATTAATCATTAAGCAGCATGTTAGATACTGTAGACATACTGTCAACAATGAACCAGGCCTGGCCTTCAAGCAGCATACATTATATCAGGGAAGAGAACATGTACATATGAGACTGTATACAAAATACATATATAATGAATACAAGAGTGGGGAGGGATTAACATCTAAGTGGAATTAGGAAAAACTTCATATAGAAAGAGACTTTTGACTAAGTTCTAAAGCAAGCAAGGGATTTTAAGAAGTAAAGGGAGGATGGGTATAGGGATACCCATGTGCAAAGGTATAGAGATGGAAGATGGAATACTGAAAATTAGAACTAATGTGTTTGAACTGGAGAGGGCATCAAGAGAAATGTTGTTAATAAAGCTGGACAGATAAACTGGGACCACGTTACAAAGGGTTTCATTTGCTATATAGAGGTGTTTGTTTTTGATCTTATAAACAATGGAAAACCGTGGAAATTTATTGAGTTATAGAGTGGCAGTCAGATCAGATCTGTGATTTCGGAAAACTAATTTTGGTACCTGTCAGGTGGATGAATTCAAAAGGGGAAAAAATTCAGGTAAAGAAGCAAATAAGGACTTTATTATGATCATCCAGGCAAGAGGTGATAAGGAACTGAATTAGGGACAATCATGTGGGAAAGGGCCAGGGGACAGATATAGTAAATATTAAAAGGTTAAAACTGATAATATTTGGCAAATTATTGTGTGAAGGAGAGTGTGGAAGTAAGGATGATCTGATATTGTGAATCTGGTTGATTAAAACAATGGGGCTAACTAATGCTCTTGACAAAATTAAGGAAGTTTAGAAGAGGTGTGCATATGGGGGAGGTGATTATTGAGTAATGTTTTGGATATATTGATTAGGATATGCCTATGCAAAGTCAAGTCTGAAATATCCAATAAGGTTACATGGGACTAGAGCTCAAGAAAGAGGAATACATGGATCTCAGAATAATTGGAGTACAGATGATAATTAAATCCATTGGAGTTGATGAAGTCACTGAGAAACTGTAGAAAGGAAAGTTAAGATGGTTCAGGATGGAACCTTGGGATATACCCACAGTCAGGTGGGCAAAATATAAATAAAAAGCCAGGAAAGGAGTGAGAGAAGATGATGTTGGGTATACAGGAGAAAACCAAGAGAGATCAATATCATTTAATCAAAGAAAGGAGAGAGTAACCAGGAGAAAAGGGCAGGCAACAGTGCCAGATGCTGCAGAGAAGTCATGAAGGATGACCACAGGGAAAAAGTCATAGTGCTTAGAAATTATAGACCATTCATAACTCTGGAAAGAACAATTTCAGTTGAGTAATGAAGTTGAAAGCCAGATTGTGAAGGATTTAGAAGTGCATTAAAAGAGAGATAAGAACAGACAGTATTTTCTACAATCTGATGAAAGAGAGGTGAGATATAAGATGGGAAAGTCAAGTCAAGGGAGGTTTGTTTTTAAGCATTCTTTCTCTCAAAGACACTTTTCATATGGAATATGTTAGTGATGGAAAGGGCAGAAAAAAGTACAGTTGATCTTCATTGTTCAAGGATTCTATATTTTGGAATTCTTCTACTGATTAAAATTTATTTGCAAACCCCAAATTCATACTTGGCAGTGCTTTCTCTGGCCATTCAAGGACATGCACAGAGTGGTAAAAGTTCAAGTTGCCTGATGCATGTGGCACCAGTAAGGGTTGAACAAGGCAACTCTTTGCATTCTCATTTCAGTTCTCCTATTGTAAGCAAATGTATTTTTTTTGTGTCTAATACCACATCTTTTTGCATTGTTTTGCTTTTTGTTGATAATTTCATTGTTTCAAATGGCTTCCAAGCATCTTTCTGAAGTGCTGTCTGGTGTTCCTAAACGCAAGAAGTCTGTGATGTGCTTTATGAAAAAAAATGCATATGTTAGATAAATTTTGTTCAGGGATGAATTATAGTGCTGTTGGCCATTAGTTCATTGGTAATGAATCAATAATATGGTATATCCAGAAAAGGGCAGAGGAAATCTGTATATGAGGCTTCTCTAAAAAGTGCTCTAAACTTTGACTGGAGGGTCACATGAATTTATCTTTGTATTTCCACTAGGAGCAACAGCCCCATATTTATAAACTCAATGTTCATGACAACTATATAAAACATAATTACCATGAATGATGAGAATAGATTCTATCTTTGTGTAAACATAAAGAACTTTATTAACTATTTAAGGATGTAAGAAATTGCACTGTTGTAGGTGAACATTTTGATACCTAAAATAAATAGGAAATAAATTTAATATTAATAAAAATTGCTGTCAAATGATATTTGAATAGCTTTGGACAGATAATTGTGACATAAATACCAGAAGTAATCATATTGTGAATGGTGTAGAAAGATACATTACTTGCATATGTGAATGGTTTAGTGTTTTAAAGAAACATCATGAAAAAAAATTTTAATGACTGACGTGCAAATGTAAAGAACAATTTCAAAGATACCAAAAGTACCATTGTAGTATATTGAAGATGTAAAAGCTTAAGGATATTGCAGCAACCCCAGCTTATTTACTTATAAGTTTTATGAATAAAGAGGCTAAAAATCAGAAAAAAAGGAAATGATGAAAAACTTGGAGACTGAAGTATGATTCAAAAACGACTAAATCTTATAGGAGAAGTTTGGGGAGTTATGTCATTGTAAGTGAAAGGCAAATCACTGAGAGTAAGGAGGCTTTCATTTAAGCCATTGAAGATCTAGGAACCAGGTATAAGAACTTGATAGAAGAACCATAAGTAGGAACCTGAGCAGAAGAATTGAAGAGACAGCAGGGAGAGAGCTCTTTTAGAAATGTGGTTTTTAGAAGTAGTCAGCTGATACAAAGCTTCTACTAAGTGATTTCTGATTGACGGGAAAGAGAATTGGTTTTATTGGCTAAGAACTTCAGTAATGGCTCTTGCCCTTCAGCACCACCTAGATTGGGAGAGAGGCGAATCTCTCTTGCTTCTCTCTCTTTTTTTTTAAACTTTCTTTATTATTATTTTTTAAATCTGCGTTTTCTTTTGCAATATAGTTGGTATGTTTTGCATAACTTTACATGTATAATTGATATTAATTGATTGACTTCTTTGAATAACACTTTATGTTTATTTTTAGTTTATAACATTCATTTCCACAAGATTTTGAGTTACAAATTTTCTCCCCATCTTTACCCAACACACCACCCCAAAACAGTGATCCCACTGGATACCCCCTCCCCCAATCTGCTGTCTCCTATATCCTCCCCCATACCTCCTCCAACTTTCTAGCAGGGCAAGACGGATCTCCATACCTCAGTGCCTGTATATCTTATTTCCCAGTTTCATGTAAAAACATTAATTTTTTCACATTTGATTTTAAAACTTTGACTTCTAGATTCTTTCCCTTCTTCCCTCATCACCCACCTTTACTGGGAGCATAAGCAATTCAGTATAGGATATACATTTTTAGTTATGCGAAACATTTCCGTAGTGGATATACTGTGAAAGACTAACTCTATTTCTCTCCATCCTATCCTGCCCCCCACTTGTTCTATTTTCTACTTTGACCCTGTCCCTTTTCAAAAATGTATTCTTCAAACTACGCTATCCCCCACCCCCATCTGCCCTCCCTTCTATCATCCCCTAACTTATCCCCTTCCCTGTAGGGTAAGAAATCCAATTTAGTGTAATCTTATTCCCTCCATAAGCAAAATTAAATGAGAGTAAATTTACCCATTCCCTTTTGTCTTCCTGATGTTCTCTTCCACTGTAACAGTTTTTCCTTACCTCTTTTATATGAGATAATTTACCCTATTTTATCTCTTTCTATGTCCTCTCATTATATTCCTCTTTCACCTATTAATTTTATTTTTAAAATATCATCCTCTCATATTCAATTGAACCTGTGCCCTCTGTCTATGTATACCTGTACACATATATACACACACTCACATACGTATTCATAGGCACATATACCCTCCTATATAGACATTATATATGTGTGTGTGTGTGTGTATGTACATTTATATTCCCTTCAACTATCCTCATACTAAAAAAAGTTTCACAAGTTACAATTACTGTTTTTCCATGTAGGCATATAAATAGTCCAACTTTGATAAGTTCCTTATGATTTCTTTTCCCTGTTTACCATCTTGTGCTTCTTTTGCTTCTTGTATTTGAATGTCAGATTTTCTATTCAACTCTCATTTTTTTCATCAAGAATGCTTGAAAGGCCTCTATTTCATGGAATGACCATATTTTCCCTGGAAACATTACACTCAGTTTTGCTGGGTAGGTGATTCTTGATTTTAATCCTAGCTCCTTTGACCTCCAGAATATCATATTCCAAGCCCTTCGATCCCTTAATGTAGAAGCTGCTAGATCTTGTGTTATCTTGAATGTGTTTCTACAAAATTCAAATTGTTTCTTCTTGGCAGCTTGTAATGTTTTCTCCTTAATATGGGAACTCCAGAATCTGGCTATAATATTCCTAGGAGTTTTCTTTTTGGGATCTTTTTTTAAGAGGTGATTGGTGAATTCATTCAACTTCTATTTTGCCCTCTGGTTCCAAAATATCAGGGCAATTTTCCTTGAGAATTTCTTGAAGCTTGATTTCTAGGTTCTTTTTTGATTGTGGCTTTCAGGTAGTCCAATAATTTTTAAATTGTCTCTCCTGGATCTGTTTTCCAGGTCAGTGTTTTTTTCCAATGAGATATTTCACATTGCCTTCCAATTTTCATTTGTTTGGATCTGTTTAATTGTGTCTTGATTTCTTATAAAGTCATTCGCTTCCATTTGCTCCAATCTAATTCTGAAGGAATTATTCTCTTCAGTGAGTTTTTGAGATTCTTTTTCCATCTGGCAAATTTGGCTTTTTAAGGCATTCTTCTCTTTGTTGGCTTTTTAGGTCTCTTTTACCATTTGAGTTAGTCTATTTTAAGGTGTTATTTTCTTCAGTCAGGTTGTTGACTGTCTTTTCATTATTTTCTTGCATCATTCTCATTTCTTTTCCAAATTTCTGCTCCACTTCTCCTACTTGATTTTCAAAGTCCTTCTTGAGCTCCTCCATGGACTGTAAACAATTCATATTTTTCTTGGAAGCTTTTGGTGCAGGAGTTCTGACCTTGTTGTCTTCCTCCAGTTCCATGCTTTGATCCTTTTTTGTCCCCCCAAAAGGAATCTAAAGTTAGATGGCTGTGCTTGCTTTGCTTCCTTTGCTTGCTCATGTTGCCATGCAATAACTTGACTTCAGAGCTCTTTGCCACAGTAGAACCCTGCTTCTAGAGAGAAGAGCTTTGTCCCAAATTTCTGGGGTTTCCACAGCTGCTGGAGCTATTAGTTGGGTGCCCTCTCTGAAGCCTCCACAAGCTATTGCACCTGGTTACATACCCCAGAACCACCACCCAAGACCATGATCCAGATCCAAACAGGTTAAATCAAGAGCAATTACCCCTCTGAATGGGTGCTTGGTCCTCCTATTATCTGCAGGATAGATGCTCTGAAGTAGCCACATGGAGGTGGCTGCATGGCCACAGGCACAAGCTGGAGTGCCTCTGCAGCTTCTCGCTTGGGGGGCAGAGGTTGGACTGTGTTCCTGGTCCTCTCTGTACCAACAGACTTCCACTATCCTTTTACTTTGTCTTTGGAATTTATGGGTTGATATTTCTGGAAACTGCCACAGCTGCTAGTGATCTACTCTCCAGAAGTCTGCTCTAGCTGCTGCTGGTCAGGGCTGCCCTGGGCCTAAAACTGCTGGCTCATGAGGGGCTGGGCTTGCTCTCAGTGTGCTGCAATTGACTCTTTCTGTAGGCCTGCTGGGCTGCCTTCAGCAGGATATGTGTTTCTCTGTGTCATTTTGTGGGTTCTTTAGCTCTAGAATTTGTTTAGTGTCATATTTTATAGGTATTTGAAGTGGTTATGGCAGGAGCTCACAGAGTTTTCCTGCTTCTATGCTGCCATCTTGGCTCTGCCCCTTGCCTCTCTTTTAATAAGGGCCCACTGCTATTTGGTGCTATGTCTGGCCCAAGAAGTGAAAGTCAAGGGCGTTTTGGAGTTTTCTGTCTGGGTTTGTTTGCCTTGATTAGTCAGCCTGAGCTGTATTGCTGAGAACGTTGTACTGATTGTAGAACACTGAATTTTTGTGACTGAATAAATTGTCTAAGCTGGTCTGTGTAGCCTAGAGATAGTCAGTGTTGAGCTCTGCAGTTCTTCAGCTTAAAACGAATTACTATTTGCATTAAAAGCTGGTAACTTCTAAATATCCTTTAGAGAGTGAGTACAAATGGAAAGAGCTTATAAATGTTTGTGGATTGAAAAGAGAATAGGATTCATCCATCTGAAGAGAGATGAGGAAAGGACCAGTGTCAAGCAATAGGTATAGAAGTAGGTGTTTGTGTGTGTGTGTTTGTGTGTGTGTGTGTGTGTGTGTGTGTGTGTGAGAGAGAGAGAGAGGAAAGAGAGAGAGAGAGAGAGAGAGAGAGAGAGAGAGAGAGAGAGAGAGAGAGAGAGAGAGAGAGAGAGAGAGAGAGAGAGAGAGAGAGAGAGAGAGAGAAAGGGAGAGAATATTAAAGCCTACAGTTCCTACAGGATCCAAATTGTGAATATGGACTAAGAACATGGACATTCCTGTAATGCGCTTCCTTGCTAGGTTCCTGTAAGTATAAATCCAGTACTTCACTATAGATATTGAGTGCGTTGTTTGGAAAGTATGACCTAGAACCTAAGTGCTTTATTATCTCCTTTACTCCCTGCAACAACCTTGGGAGGTAGATCCTTTTATCACCCCCACATTACAGATGAAGAAATGGGAGGCAGGCAGTAGTTAAGTGACTTTCCCCAAGTCACACTGCTAGAGACATCTGATGCTATATTTGAACTTGGTCTTCCTGATTCTAGGCTCAGTATTCTATTTATTGCTATCTAGGTGCCTGTGGGCAGCTACAAAGGAAAAAAAGTAAACAATCTTGTCCTCAAGGAGCCTATAGTCATATGGGAGGAAAAAAAAACACAACATCCGTATGAGTACCGAAATTAGGTGAAGTAGCTGGTAAAATGATGGCCTTAAAGTCAGGAAAATCTGAGAATGAACCTTGCCTCAGATAATTAACTGGCTGTATGAGAGTGAAGTAATCACCCATGACATCAGTTTATCAGTTTCTCCATCTATAAAATAGAAATATTGGCACCTACTTCACAGAGTAGTCATGAGGATCAAATTATGTGAATATACATATAAGTATCCTATAGGGTCAGCTAGGGGGCTCAGTGGATAGAGTACTAGGACTGGAGTCAAGGAGATCTGAGTTCAAATCCAACCTCAGAAACTTACTAGCTGTGTGATCTTGGACAAGTCACTTAACTTTGTTTGCCTCAGTTTCTTCATTTGTAAAATGAATGGAAGAAGGAAATGGCAAACCACTCCAGTATCAGTACCAGGAAAAATCACACAGGGTTGTGAAGAATTGGACAAGACTGAAACAAATAAGCAACAGTAATGTGATAGATAGACACACACACATATACCATATATGCGATCAATCCTCATTATTTACAGTCACCTACGTGCTAGAATTTATTTCTAACCCCCAAATTAGTACTTGTGCTGCTTTTGTGATTGTTTATGAACATTCTAAGAGTGGTGAAAATTTGAGTCACCCAGTACACATGTTCCCAGCTGAGGGTTAAACAAGGCCTTCTTAGTTTAGCTCTCATACTGTAAACAAGTGTCCTTTTCATGGACTACTTAGCATCACATTTTTGTTTTCTTTTTTGTGCCTTTTGTTGGTGATTTCATTGTTTAAAATGGCCCCTAAGTATAAGACTGAAGTGCTGACTAGTGTTCCTAAGTGCAAAAAGGCTGTAATGTGTCTTATGGAGAAAACACATATGTTAGGTAAGCTTTGTTCAGGCATGAGTTGCAGAGCTATTGGCCATAAATTCAATATTAATGAATCAACAAAATGGTGCATCTAGAAAAAGGAAGAGGAAACTCACCAATCTGCTTGTGAAGATGCTCCAGAAAGTGCTAAAGTAAGTGTTGTGACCAAAGACATGTAGAAACCTAATCCTTTATTTATTTCCTCTAGGAGTAATGATTTGATATTTGCTAATTCAGTATTCGCAACGACTACTTCATAGAACTTAAGTACCATGAATGAGCATCAACTGTATTATAGAAAAGTGCTTTGCAAGCCTTAAGGCATTATTTAAATATTAAGACTATTAACTATATACATAGTACATACAATATAAATACAAGGCAGTTTGGGGAAGCAGGGCAATAGTAACTGGGAGATCCAGAAAGGTTTCTAATGGAAATATCAAAGTAAATATATTCTTCTCCATGAACTGGAATGATAGTTAGCTTCAGTTTATATTGAGTTCCACTGAGAATTTCATTGAACCCAACCTTACTGGGCCACTTGGTAAGTAATCACAATACTTTTTATAGAAAGGTACTGCCCCCTCACCTACTGCATTTTCTCAAAGAAGTCAGGCTGATTTAACCCTTAATCCCCTTTCCTATGATACATAAAATGTGGAGTTAGGGGCTTTTTAATTTACTCCCTTTTCCTTCCAAAAGAAGATGATCCTGTTATGAACAAATCAGATGCCATTGCCAAAAATCTTTTGCACATTTCTGGAAATCTCCTATAGGACCCAAGGGTTCCAGAGAACACAGTTTAATATTCACTGCACTGGAGCAAATAGAGATATTTAAACCTGGAAGAAAGACTGATGTCACTCTAGTCATGGTCCTAATGAGTAGCCCAGAGTAAGGGTTTTAATGGAGATTTTTATTATCGTTCTTAATTAGAATGAGCACCTCTGGGGAGATTCTCCCTTCTGCCCTAGATTCATTTTAGTGAGAACTGTGAGAGTCTTCACAGAAGCTTCAATTGGAACATTGCACTTGTAAAGAGCTCATGTTTGCAAAAACTTAGTTAACTTGGCTCAGGGAACTCACTTAAACCACCCTTTCTGTCATTGTCTCACTCTTCTGTTTCCAAAGCCAGCTCTGGCAAGTAGAGTTTGTGTTTTATATCCTTGTAGTCCCATGAACATTCCCTCTTTAGTGCCAGGAGTCCTCCCCATGCTCTCTGGTAGCCCAGCAACTCTACTGCACAGCAGCCCATCCAGAGTCACTTTTTTTTTGGAACAATCAACCAACAAGCTTTTATAAAGGGCCTACCATGAGCTTGTTGTTGGGTATACAAAAACAAAAGTGGAGGCATCAATGACAACAGCAGGGCTTTGCTTTCTTAAACTGTTTTATGGAATCTTCTGTGGTTGGCTCAATGGAGAAGAGGAGTGAGCCAAACCTCACAGGTCACTGTGTCTCTTGCCTTTGGTCATTGAAGTTATCAGTCATTAGCAAACCATTCAACTCCAGATCTGGTTTAAAGAAAGACATTTTGGTCTGATGCTTTTTAAAAAAAAATTATTCATTTTATTTATTTTCTTGTTTACATCATTCATTTCCTGAGTTACAAATTTTCTCCCCATCTTTCCCCTGCCCCCAACCCCAAAACAGCAATCCCATTGTAATGCCCCTCCCCTAATCTGCTCTCTTTTATGTCTTCCTCCAACTCCCCTCTAACTTTCTGGTAGGGCAGGGTGGGTCTCCCTGCCCCAGTGCCTGTATATCTTAATTCCCAGTTGTATGTAGTTAATGATAATTATATATATGTCTATCTATCTATCTATCTATCTATCTATTCTCAGCATTTTATTGTAGAACTTTAAATTCTAGATTCTTTCTTTCCCTCCCTCATCACCCATCCCCACTGGAAGGACAAGCAATTCAATACAGGCTGTATATGTGTAATTATGCAGGACATCTCCACAGTGGACATATTGTGAGAAGCTGATTATATGTCCCTCCTTCCTATCCTGCCACACTGGCCCCTTTATTCTATTCTCTACCCTGTCCCTTTACTGAAGTCTGTGCTTCCAGCAACCCTCCCCTGACCCTGCCTTCCCCTCCATCATCCCACCTCTCACCCCCATCCCCCCCTTTCTCCTGTGGGACATGATGCCCAGTTTAGAGTTTATATCATTCCTTCCCAAGCCAAATTCAATGAGAGTAAATGAAAGTAAAGTTGTTACACTTGTCCCTTGCCTCTTCTATATGGGATGATTAACTCCATTTTGTCTCTCCCTGTCTCCTCTCATTCTAGTCCTCTTCCACCTCAGAATTTTACCTTTTAAAGTATCATCCCTTTGTATTCAATTGATCCTATAACCTCTATGTATATGTACCTATATGTACACATATACACACATACTCAGATATGAATTCATATGCATATATACTGTCCTATATAGACATATGTGTAGGTATAGATATGTATGTACATATATATATGTGTGTGTGTGTGTGTGTGTGTGTGTGTGTGTATTTACATTTGTATTCCCTTCACCTATCCTCATACTAAGAAAAGTTTTATAAGTTACTATTATTGTTTTTCCATATTGGCATGTAAATAGTTCAGCTTTGACAAGTTCCTTATGATTTCTTTCCCATGTTTATCTTCTCATGCTTCTTGTGTTTGAATGTCAAATTTTCTGTTCAGTTCTTGTTTTTTCAGCAAGAATGCTTAAA
>JAQQSW010002341.1:0-14984 GCA_028646575.1 Pseudocheirus occidentalis
ATAGGAACCAAAGCAATTTTCTTAACATACAAATCTGAGCTCAACAAACATCAATGACTACTTATTTCCTACAGGATTTATTACATAATCTTCTGGCATTTATAAATATACAATCCTCTTGCATCAAATATTTTGCAACCTGACCCCACCCTACCTTTTGACTCAAATGAAATAGCGTTTATTAAGTGCCTAATGTATGCCAATATTAAGTGCTGAGGATAAAAAGAACAGAAAAGCAAAAGACAGCCTTTCTCAAAAACCTCACAATCCAAGTTGGGGGCAGGGCAGGAAATAGCAACAACCTGCAAACAGTTATGTTCAAACAGAATATATACAGAGTAAGTTGGAGAAAAGTCTTAGAGGGAAGGTATTAAGATTAAGGAGGCATAGGGAATGTGGAAATTTTTTGTAGTAGTAGATGGGACCTTTGTTAAGACTCACAGGAAACCAGGAAACTAAGGCAAAGATAAATAAGAGAGTTCTAAGGCATGGAGAATAGCCAGAGGAAATATTTGGAGTTTAGAGATGTAATGTCACATGCCAGGACCACCAACAATGTCAATGTCACTAGTTCCAAGGGGCATATTTGGTGTGAGGAATGGGGAACTATATAGAGTATAAGGAGACCAGAAAGTTAGGAAGGGACTATGTCATGAAGGGTTTTAAGAGAAAAACAGAGGGGCAGGGGCAGAGCCAAGATGGTGGCATAGAAGCAGGAAAACTCCATGAGCTCCCCCCATAACCACCTCAAATACCTATAAAATATTGCTCTAAGCAAACTTTAGAGCTACAGAACCAACGAAGTGACAGAGAGAAGCAAATCTCCTGCTTCAGGCAGTCTAGCAGGTGGACAGGAAGAGTCCATAACAGCATGCTTGGAGCTGAGCCCAGCCCTGCTTGAGCCCATGATTTTAGCCTCAGGGTGGCCCAGACCAGCAGTGTCAAAAGTCAGTGTGGACTTTAAGGGAACAAGGGGACCAAGAGTGTGGTCTGGCCTCTACCCCAGGGGTGAGAAGGCAAGAAGTAGCTGAGGCTCTACGGGCTGTGCAGTCACTGCCCCCTCACTTCTTAAGGGCTCCTGGCATGCAGATAGTAGGGGGACCAAGTGACCATTCAGAGGGGTAAAGCTCTTGCTTTAACCTGCTTGGATCTGGATTGTGTTCTTAGGTGGTGGTCCTGGGATGTGTGACCAGGTGCCAGAACATGTTGGGGATATAGATAGTACACCCACCTAATAGCTGCAACAGCTGTGAAAACCCCAGTGATTTGGGACAAAGCTCTCCTCTCTGGAAGCAGAGTCCTATTGTGACAAAGAGCTCAAAAGTCAAGTAATCGAGTGGCAACGTGAGCAAGGAAAGGAAGCAAAGCAAACACAGCAATCAAACCCTAGATTCCTTTTGGGGGGACAAAAAGTATCAAAGCACGGAAGAGCAGAAAGACAACGAAGTCAGAACTCCTACACCAAAAGCTTCCAAGAAATACGAACTGGTTATAGGCCATGGAGGAGCTCAAGAAGGATTTTGAAAACTTAGTAAGAGAAGTGGAGGGAAAATTGGGAAGAGAAATGAGAAAGATGCAAGAAAATCATGAAAAGAGAGTCAACAACCTAATTGAAGAAAATAATACCTAAAAAAATAGACTAACTCAAATGGAAAAAGAGGCCCAAAAAACCAATGAAGAGAAGAATGCCTTAAATCAAATTTTCCAGATGGAAAAAGAATCTCAAAAGCTCGCTAAAGGGAATAATTCCTTCAGAGTTAGAGTGGAGCAAATGGAAGCAAATCACTTTATGATAAATCAAGAAACTATTAAACAGATCCAAACAAATGAAAAAATAGAAGGCAATATGAAATATCTCATTGAAAAAACCACTGACCTGGAAAATAGATCCAGGAGAGATAATTTAAAAATTATTGGAATATCTGAAAGCCATGACCAGAAAAAGAGCCTAGAAAGCATCCTTCAAGAAATTCTCAAGGAAAATTCTTCTGATATTTTAGAACCAGAAGACAGAATGGAAACTGAAAGAATTCACCAATTACCTCTTGAAAAAGATCCCCAAAAGAAAACTCCTAGGAATGTTAAAGCCAGATTCTGGAGTTCCCAGATCAAGGAGAAAATATTACAAGCTGCTAGAAAGAAACAAAAAAACACAGTCAGGATAACACAGGATCTAGCAGCTTCTACATTAAGGTATTCAAGGGCCTGGAATATGATATTCTGGAGAACAAAGGAGCTAGGATTAAACCCAAGAATCACCTACCCAGAAAAATTGAGTATGTTTCAGGGGAAAATATGGTCATTCAATGAGGTGGAGGACTTTCAGGCATTCTTGATGAAAAAATCAGAGCTGAATAAAATGTTTGACATTCAAATACAAGAAGCATGAGAAGGTAAACATAGAAAAGAAACCATAAGAAACTTATCAACTTTGAACTATTTACATGCCTACATGGAAAAAATGATAATTGTAACTTATGAAAGTTTTCTCAGTATGAGAATAGTTGAAGGGAATATAAATGTGTATGTGTATATCTATATCTATATCTATATCTACATATCTATATATCTATATATATATCTGTGTGTATATATGTGTGTGTATAGATGCATATATATGTCTATATAGGAGGGTATATGTGTGTATGAATACATATGTGAGTGTGCGCATATATGTGTACAAGTGTACATAGAGAGCACAGGATCGATTGAATAGGAAGGGATGATATTTAAAAAATAAAATTAAGAGGAGAGATATGTAATGAGAGAGAATAAGGAGAGAGAGAACAGGGCGAGTTATTTCATA
This sequence comes from Pseudocheirus occidentalis, assembly GCA_028646575.1. Taxonomy (NCBI): domain Eukaryota; kingdom Metazoa; phylum Chordata; class Mammalia; order Diprotodontia; family Pseudocheiridae; genus Pseudocheirus; species Pseudocheirus occidentalis. The sequence continues at coordinate 2,807 of JAQQSW010002341.1, forward strand.
TAAAAGAGGTAAGAGAAAACTGTTACAATGGAGGGGAAGAACAGGAAGACTAAAGGGAATGGATCAACCTTATTCTCATTGAATTTGGCTTAAGGAGGGAATAACATACACACTAAATTGGGTATCTTACTCTAAAAAGTAGGGGGGAAGGACACAAGATGGTGGATGACATAAAAGAGCACAAATTGGGGTGGGAGGGTTGTTAGACACATACATTTTTGCAAAGGGACAGGGTCAAAGTAGAAAATAGAATAAATGGGGGAAAGGATAGGATTCAGGGAAATATAGTCAGTCTTTCACAATATATCCACTATGGAAATGTCCTTTATAACTATGCATGTACAACCTATATTGAATTTCTTACCTCCCTAGTAAGGGTGAGTGATGAGGGAAGCAGGGAAAGAATCTGGTACTCAAAGTTTTAAAATCAAATATTTAAAAATTGTTATTATTATTATTATTATTTATTACCATGCACTGGGAAATAAGATATACAAGCACTGGGGTATGGTGATCTATCTTGCCCTACTGGAAAGTTGGAGGGGAAATGGGGAAGGATATAGGAGAAAGCAGACTCAGGGAAGTGGTATTCAGTGGGATAGCTGTTTTGGGGTGCTGGGTAGAGAAAATTTGTAACTCAAAACCTTGTGGAAATGAATGTTGTAAACTAAAAATAAACATAAAAAATTTAAAAAGACAAACAGAAAATTTCATTTTTAAGTCTATAGGTCATAGTGAGACACAAGAATTGCTTGAATGAGGTGGAGAGGAGAGTGACATGGTGAGACTTGCAGTTTAGGAAGATCAATCTGACAGCTGAGGGGAGAGATAGAGTAAAGCAGAAGGAGACAGGAAGCAAAGAGAAAATTCAGAAGACTCGCAATTGTCCAGGTGTGATGTAATAAGAGTCTGTACCAGGATAGTGGCAGTGTTGGAGAAAAAAAGTGGATATATGTGGAAGATATTAGGAAGGTAAAATTAAGAGATTAGTGGAGGGCAGTTGGAGAAGGAGAAAGAAAATGAAGAACTGAGGATGACACCTAGGTTGTCAGCCTGGGTGCCAGGACCTCAGTGGTAGTAAAGATGTTCAGAACAAGGGAGGTGAAGGTTTTGGGTGAAAACATAATGAGTTTAATTTTGACCATATTGAGTTTAAGGTGTCAATTAGATATATCCTTGGAGTTATCTAATAAACTGTTAGAGATGTGAGACTGGAGGACAAGAGAGAAGAGAGGACTGCACAAATACATTTGAGGTTCATATTTATAGAGATCACAGTACAATTGCTAAGAGTTGAAAAGATCACTGAGAATAATGCAACAAATGGAGAAGAGGGCCATGACACAGCGTTGATAATGTTATGACCTGGATGAAGATCCAGCAAAGGACACTGAGGAAGGCAGGTAGGAAGAAAACCAGGCAGTGAAGTGTCATGAAAATGTAGAGAGAAGAAAATACTAAGGAGAAAAGGATGATCAATAATGTGAAAGATTATAGAAAGGTCAAGGAGAATAAGGCCTTAAAAAAGGTCATTAGTTTGGTGTTGAAAGACCAGTGGTAACTTAGGAGACAACAGCGTCAATTGGATAATGAAGTTGGAAGTCAGGCTGCAGAGAATTTAAAAAGAACGTGAGAGGAAAGGAAGTGTATGCATCAGCTGTACACAACATTCTCAAGGAGTTTAGCCACAAAAGGAAGAAGAGATATAAGACAGTTGCTAGGAAGGATGAAAGGGTAGCTGGGTGGCACAGTGGATAGAGCACTGGTCTTGTAATCTAGAAGACCCATTTTAAGGAGTTCAAAACTCGCTTCAGATACTTACTAACTGTGTGACACTGTTCAAGTATGTCATTTAATCCTGTTTGTCTCAGTTTATCGTCTGTAAAATGAGCTAGAGAAGGAAATGGCAAGCCATTCTAGTTTCTTTGACAAGAAAACCCTAAATGTTAGAGATGTGAGTGGGGTCACAGAGAGTCAAGCAAGAATGATTAAAAATGACTAAAAAAAGGCAGGGATGGATATAGATAAAGTGAGAATGGAGGAAACATGACTGTAGGCAGTAGGGAAGAAGTTAGTAGATAATGAGAGAGTGGGGAATGATAGAGGAAGTAATCTCCTGGAGATGATGGAATAGAAAAGGATCATTTGTGCATATAGAGGTGTTTGCCTTATCAAGGGGAATGAGACTATCTAGTCTCATGAGATAGAGGTGAAAGGGGAAAGAGTGGCCAAAGGCATTTAAGTGATGTCAGATGAGGAGGAAGAGAAGAGAGTGATATTTAAGTGAAGGGATTCATTTTGTTTTTCAGTAAAATTTGAGGCAAAGTTCTCAGTTGAGAGGGTGGAGAGAGGGAAAAGTCATGAGATGTTCAAGGAGAGAAGAAAAGGTTTTGAAAAGTCATTGTGATAAATTGAATGAGTCAATCAGAAGGATTGCTTTACCCCAGTAAGAGCTCAATTGAAATCATTATTTTTAAATTTGTAGAGGACCTAGTCAGCACAGTTTGGTGATTTCCTCCATCTTTTTTTGGCAGCACATTAGTAGGAGAGGTGACAATAGATGGTAAGAGTAATCCAAAGCTGAATCTTGTCAGAGGAAGAGTAAAGATAGAATAAGGGGGCAACAGACTCAAGAAAAGAGAACAATGTAGAGCTGAATTGGTTCACTAAGGGATCTAGTTGGAAAGGCATGAAGGAGTATCCAGGGGCAAAGATCTGGAAAAGAACTAAGGGATGACAGAAATGGTGGGGGGGGGAGTATGTTAAAGATAAAGGCTAGTTTTTGGAATTATGAAATAGATAAATGATAACAGACTGTGATCAAGTAATAAATTTCAGAATTCATAAACACAGAAGTAGTGCATTTGTGAGTGATGGCAAGATCAAGTGTATGACCATCTCTGAGCTTAGCTGCAATAAAGTAGACAACAGCCTCCAGATCCTTGATTGGAAAATAAATACAGATTGAAAAAATCTCAAAGGGGCAAATGTTGCTGAGCAATGGTTATAAAGAGCTTGGAAGTGGCAGTACAGAGCAAGTATTATTTCAATTCCTTCATCATAATCAGTGAGCACGGGATGTGAGTAAAAGTACAACCAGTGCTACAATGATGGGCCAGAGAAGTGCAAGATGGAAGGGATTTGAGATGAAAGCTAGTTTAAGTGAGAGGAAAATGAAAGGTTTAAGATGGAATCCTATTATAAATAATTTCCCTTCATTCACTCTTGGTACTGCTGAACTAGATATCTTGCTGTTCCTCACACACAGCACTCCATTCCATCTCCAATCTGTGTATTGGAGCAGACTCACAGCCTCATGGCTGGAATTTATTCTCTCTTCATTTCTATTAAAATAATTTTTTTACCTTCAGTACCTATTTTTTTTGTTGCTCCCCTGCCCAATTTCTTTCTATTTGTGTGTGTGTGTGTATGTATGTGTTTTCTCCCCTGAAAACATGAAGTCCTTGAGGGCAGGGGAGCCCTTGTGCTATATATTCTTGTTCTATAAGAATTCTATAACCAAGTTGTAACAATAAGACATTATATACAGGAAAGAGAAAGACCATAGCATTTGGAGTTAAAAAAGACTTTGGACATCAGCTACTTGACTTCATTTTGATAGGTTTGATAGACGAACACTAAGTTTGCTTTTTGTTCTAAATTGCATAGGCCAAGATTATCTTCTTTGTATGTAACAAAACAAAAAAAAGAGAATTTTACTTAACATATTATATATTGGGTTATCAAGAAAATATATTAATGGTAAACTACCTCATCTCCTCCTACCACTGTCTCTTCCCCTCCTTAAACAGGGGTAGAAGACTGTGAGTCTAGTCATGCTACAGCTTTGAGAGTAACCTAGGAAAGCTGGGAAAGGTAGGATAACAACCTCCCTTTCACCATAAGGATGCTATGTCTTCAAGATTTGGAAATTATTGTGATTAGACGCAGGAATATTACTTCTGTCATGAGAGTGAGGAGGTCTGCAAAATATCTGGAAGACTCGGCTGCACTGATTCTCCAGGCCAGATATCAGCCAGAGCGAAGACATCTCCCAGGCCTGCATCAGTACTGCTACCTCAGTATCTAATGCCTGACCTTGGCAGGTGGAGGAGCAATCTCAAAGTCCCCAAATGTTTGGCAGGACATTATTCCAGTCTTATTTCACTCTCTCTTTTCATCTGCCCAGAATTCTAAACCCTTCATCTGGCTTCTTTCCTGAGGCCAGCATCATGGACCTAAATAAAGCCATCTAATTATAATCCACACTGGCTATAACTGAAGTGACTATGCAACAGAATCTTATAACCTAAAAGTGAACAAACAAGTTAATTAAAAAAAATAAGTAAAAAAAAATCCACACTGGCACCTGTGTTAAAAGTTACTGTGCTCCTTATAGGGATATTCAGGATAAGACATTGGGATTGGTGTTTAGAAGAGAAAGAGGACTGGATACATAGACTCAATAGTCTCTTGTATAGAAATGATATTTGAACCCAGGAAAGCTAATGAATTTTCCAAGGGAGCACATGTAGAGAGAAAAAAAAGAAATCTCAGCACAGAGCCCTGAGGAACAACCATAGTAAGAGAACAGGCAATGGATGATGATGAAACAAAGTGAACTGAGAAATCAGGCTGAGTAGGTAATCAGGATAGTAATGAGTGTCAGAGAAGACATTGTGGAAAGAATACTTAGGAGATGGATGTGGTCAATAATGCCTAAATAAATGTCAAAGTGGTTGAAGAATGTGAAGATTTAGAAAATTAGTGTTCGTTGGTCACCTCTGAGAAAGCAGTTTCACTAGAATAAGGGCTTGAAAATTAAATTGGGAGAGATTATGGAGTGGGAGGAGAAGAAAGTAATAGGACTGTAGCTTGACAGAATAGCAGATAAGGTTTAAAGATGATGTACTCAAGCATACTTATATGCAATGAGAAAGAGATAGTAGATAGATTGGGATTGAAGGTGAGAGAAAAAGAGATAAGGCAGATGGAGAGGGAATGGAAACAAAGGCATTTGTAGAAGGGTCTGGTCTTGAGAAAGATAATTTCTTTCCCACAGATTGGAGTAAAGGAGCCAAGAAGAATCAAAGGCAGAGAGGTTTTGAGGTGTAAGCCCTTGCATCTCTCAAAGATAATTTATTATGTGGTAGATGAACTGAGATCTCCATTGATGCAGGAAGTATCCACATGGATGAATTTATGGATCCTTGGTATTTTGAAATATGATTGACCCTAATTAACTTCACTCTAATTAGTCAGGTGACCCATTTTGGTGGTATCTCCTAGAATTTAGAGCTGACTCTGATTTAGAGATAATCTAATTCAACTTTTTGATTTTACAGATAAAGAAGCCAAGACCACAGAGGTGATTTGCTAAGGTCATATGTAACAATTGGCAGAGTTAGGCTATGAACCTGGGGAAAATCACATCATCTCTTTGGACTTGCCTCCATCTATAAAAATGAAGATGTTAGATTACATTGTCTCTTTCAAAAACTAGGGATCCTTTCAGCTTTAAGATGCTATGAATATAGGATATTAATCATTTTACTTTTCTTAATCTGGAAAGACTTACATGAACTGATGCAAAGCAAAGTGAGCAGAACCAGAATGGTGTACACAGTAACAGCAATATTTTGCGGTGGTCAACTGTAAATGTCTTAACTATTCTCAGCAATACGGTGTTCTGAGACAATTCCAAAGGACTCATGATGAAAAAATGCTATCTACCTCCAGAGAAAGAACTAATGGAGTATGAATGCAAATTTAACCATATTAGTTTTCACTTTATTTTTTACACTTTTTTGGTCTGTATTTTCTTTCACTACATGAGTGATATGGAAATATATTTCGCATGATCGCACTATATCAAATTGCTTAACATCTCAGGAAGGGGAGAGAGAAAGTGAGAGAACTTGGATCTCAAATTTTTTACATGTTAAAAATTTTTATATGCAATTGGGAATTTTCTTGAAAAACAGCAATACACAATTTAAAAAAACCTTATTGAGGCTATTATCATGGCAGCAATAGAGTACGCATTGGTAACCAAACTTAGAATATCACAAAAGGAGATATTAACCAATTTAAAAGGAAACACTACATTTCTTTATTATTTAATGAGTCACTATTTCTTGGAATGACTAATGAGAAACATTTCTTGTTGTTAAAGAGTTTCTAAATAATATTATTTAAAAGTAACCTTCTATCTACTATAACTCTTGCCAGAGAGAGGTAGTCATATTCCACATTTAATTTCTTTATTTGGGTTTTGTTTTCTCAGGAGGTAGCTTCCTTTAGTCTCCTTTTGAATATTATAACAATAAGCACAACTGATATTTACCTACCCCTTTAAAGTCTACTTACCACTTTTCTTATACTATCTTATTTGGCTTTCTTAACAGCCCTGACAAATAGAGATTACTATTATTAACACAATTAAAAAACAACAAAAACAAAAAACAAACAGGTATATAGAGGTGTCTAAAGTGGGATTTAGTAACCAGTTAAGTACAATTTCATCTGATCAATTTCAGACATTTTAAATGTCGCTTTTTTTTCAATAAAATTTCTTTTTTTGAAGGTATTAAAACATATCATTTAGGGTTCTAAGAGAAGAGTTGTTGATATTGTTAGAAAGCAGGACCCTTTTTTCTTAATAGATTCATGGTTGGAATAATACATACTACTCTGGGAATATTATGACAGATGACATGACAAATTAACATTATGGTTACTTATAATATATTGCCTAAGTGTAATATTAAATCACAACCCAATACCAACACTCATTTCTGTAGAGTTTTAATGTTTATAAATAATTCTATGAGGAGGTAGTACATTGTTATCCTCAATTTACAGATGAGGAAATTGAATCTTGAATTGAATCTTAAATTGAATCTCTAAATTCCTAACTCTAAATTCAATATTCTTTCCACTATACCACAGTCTCTAAATATCTAAATATCTCAATTGCCCTATACTTTATCATTTTAAAATATTAACTGAGCACTCAATTTATGCATAATGCCTTCTTAGGACTTGGCACTATTTTGAAAGTGACATTGGAGGAATTTCACTTCTAACTCCTTATATCAGGTCATATATATATATATTTATGGGTATACTTGTGTACCCACATTTTATATGTGCACAATAGAAATAATGTTTATAGGCTTAGCTCATCACCTTAGAACAAAACTCCATGAAGAATAGAATTGTAGTCTGCTGATAATTTCATCCTTCAAAAGGCAGTGGAATGAATAAGATCAAATATTATTATGTTCTAGTTTCAGAGTACATAAGGAAGAAAAAGTTGAAGCAGAAATTATCATAATATTGGGAGAGAATGACCATGCTTCATTATCGTTTGTAACAGATAAGGACTGAAATGCTTGACCCAGTGAGCTGAATCCTCTAGACTTTAGAAGAGTAGTCTGATTCCATATCTCAATATAGGAAAAGTTGACTCATTTAATCAACATACATTTATTAAGTGCTTTCTGTGTGGCAGGCAAGAGGCAGCATGGTATACTAGATAGAATGCTGACTCAATTAGTGAGAAATGGTTCAATTTCTAGCTCTAGGTAGATATATGGCCTTGAGGACATCTATTGATCTACCAGCATATACTCTCTCTTCTTTAGGCAATGCCATGATCTCTATGGCCACTTCTGATGACGTGTGGTCCTTGGCCTCTTACTGCAGAGCAAGAATGACCAGAAGCAGCTAGTCAGTTCTCAGACTTGGTGATGGAAAAAGAAGGCCTATATAAAAATCGGATGAACACTGGGTTTAAATGGAGAAACTACTTCGGCGATCTCTTCGTGCCTATAGAGCTTCTTGGGTAAACTAATTGACATCTACGATGCACAGTGAATGGAGCTCTGGGCCTGAAGTCAGAAAAATCTAAGTTGAGATTCAGTCTCAGAAATAAGCTGGGTGACTCTGAAAAAGTCACTTAACTTCTCCTGCCTCATTTCCTAAACTATAAAATGGGAATAATAATAGCAGCTTGCTCTCAGGGTTTCTTTGAGGATTGAATGAAATAATATTTGCAAAGCACTCAGCAAAGTGCCTGGCACATAATAGACCCTTAATAAAAGCTTTTACCCCTTTGATCTCTGACTTACACTTTCAGTAATGGGGGTAGCAGTGGGGATGGGGCAGGGAGATCTTATTTTCCTCTCTCCTCTGTGGCTAAGGAAACTGATTGCAAATGGCAGTAAGAGCATGCGTTAACATAAGGGACTGTATTTTAAGTCTTTAGCTGCTGCTTCTGCTTTGTGTTTCTTTCCCTGAGCACAAGTGATCGAATAGTCACATGGAGATGGATATTTTTACCTCTAGAAGAAAACTTATTATGTGCAAAAAAGATCAGATGAGATGGTAATAGTTAAATGCTTAGCATGGTGCTTTCTGCTTTGTGTTTCTTTTCCTACACAGAGGTGACAGGTAATCACAATTTCATGAAACTTACATGAAAACTAGGTTTATTACAAAAGGAATGAATGTACACGTGAAACCCAAAGGGTTTCCTTCCATACATATTTATAACAGTGCAACAAAGGAGGGAGGAGAAAACACAAATCTCCTCCCAAAGGGGTATGGCATGAGCAGATGAAAGGTACAGTAGAGATGGGAAAAGGACAAAACCCCTCCATAAGGAGAGGGGCAAGGCTATGGCAAAAGCCACATTCTTTCCCCTTGGCAACTGCTAGACCATAAAGACAGGAGGGTCTGCTGTTTTTCAGCCTGACTTGCTGAGAGCTGAGAGAGACTGACTGGAGCCTGTCCGGACTCCCAAAGACACACAAATTATGTCAGTTCAGAGAAAGGTTTTGCCCTCGATACATTCAGGGCCTCCCACATACTCTGGGTCCTGAGTTTTTGGAAAATATGATAACTCAAAAAGACAAATTCAGCGGACACCTTAACATTCCTTAATATTGTAGAGATGACACTTTTAGCCTTAGAAATAAACTTATGATGTACAGTAAGTTCAAATGAAATAATCTGCATAATGCCTGTCACATAATGATATATAAATGTTACCTATTATTATTATTAGGTAGATAAATATTTAAAACATGAAAGACTTAACCATAACCTCCATTGTTCTCTCCTTAAAGGTTGATATTTAAGATATTAAACAGGCAAAATTGACTGTTGATCTTCACCTCCACTCTGTACTCTCTGATCAACTTAATCCATTTTGCTTTTGCTTTTCTTTTTGTATCCACAGAGCTTAGCACAGTGCCAGATACGTAGTAAGTGTTTAATCAATGCTTGTTAACTGATTGATTATGACAAGCTAGGACACATTCTGTTGGCAAAAGTGATCTCTTCTTTTATCAAGTTGTTACAGAGCTCACCTTTTGCTGAGTAACCAGACAAACGTAGAACCTATGGACTCTACTAAAAGCATTTATAGAGCAATTGGTATGTGCCAGGCACCATGCTAAGCATTCAACAAAGATTATTTCATTTGATCTTACTGCACATCATAAGTTTGCTTCTAAGGCTAAAAGAGTAACTTTCTAAAAAGGACTTCATTAACGCCATTTGAGATGATGCTAAATGTGAGCCAAACCTAAGCTCTATTTAAGAAATTACACATCTACACCCACAGCCCCTCACACCCTTAGAATTGGCACATAACAAGCCAGAGACTGTGAGTAGAGTCTGATCCTCTCTTTTAGAGGATAGGTTCCATCAGTATGAATCCACTCCTTGTGAGCCCAGACCTAGGGTCCTCTCATAGGAAGATGGCACCTCCTCACTCTCCAATTAATGTTATTTAAAATGGGGGTATATGGGTGTTCAAGGATGACTAAAACCTCTTGTGTGAGGACTTGCCATGCCCTTTTCAGGGCTACTCATCCTCCTTTGGTGTCTACCTGGCACTCAACTGTTACCTGTGGCTCCAGGGAGCTCTAGCATGCACAGAGGTCACATCCTAAAAGCATCTTGGGAGATAGGCTAAACCAGATTCAGGGTAACTGATGGATTTCATACTCATCAGTGAGTTAGGGGGATGTCTTCAATAAGTATGTGAAGACTACCTCCCACTCACCCCACCCCCACTCCCTGCAATGGAATGGGCAGATGAGAATAGTTTGTTCCAACAACCATTCTGGTGGCTAAAGCAGGTGCTGTGAAGGGCTAAGATACTAAGGTCACCCACTGCATTCCAGGCCATCTCCAGTCATCTTGAGTTTTGTCAATGGACTTTGATGACCCTGGAAGAAAGAGTGAGCCTTACAAGTTTTTATAAGGCTGCCTCACTTAAGTCCAATTGACCCACATGTCAAGATCATCCTGGGATATCATTGGTTCTTTTTGAAAACAAAAGGCAAACAACAATATTAAAAACGGCTAATTGGAACCTGCTTTTCTGAGATCTTTTGTTTTTTAATGAAATCATTTGGAGAGATTTGAATTGCTAGTACGTAACAAGGTTTCATTAGAAAATTATTATATTGCTAAGGATTAGCTAAGCAGGAACACTCCTAAAGTTTAACCCTGTTAAACTATTAGATTTGGCTCATTGTTATACCTATTGATTTTTCTGGATACCAATTCTAGCATCTAGTCATGTTAGCTATCCATCTCACCTTGGAATCATCTGTAAGTTTGATAAGCATGCAATCCATGCCATTATCTTAGACATTGATGAATCTCTTAAGCAGAAATGACTGTTCTCTGGTGGATCCACTAGAGAATTCCTTCAAGATGAGATAAACATTTGAGATAATTCACACTCATTAGATCACTTTAAGAAGAACTATGGAAAAAGAACCCCCAAGTATTACAAAGAGATCAAAATGTGTTACAAAGCAGTAATTATAAAACTTGCCTAGTCTAGGACATTAATAAATAACAGATTGGGTGAGGAAGTATACAATGGAATCACTGTTTGGGGGAGGGGGGTGGGGAAAGATGGGAGAAAAATTTGTAACTCAAAATCTTGTGGAAATGAATGATGTAAACTAAAAATAAACTAATTTTTAAAAAAAGAATAAAGGATTTAAATAAACAAATAAATAATAGATGGATCATTTGGAAAAGAGTCCAGAGTTAGAAACCAATATACATAAGTGGGTGGTGTTTAAGTCAATTTTCTTTTATTACGAACACCAATATTAGAGAATGTAATCATAGTTAGAGATAAAGCATTTGCTTAGCATTTCCTACACAGAAGGTATTATGCAAGAAGCTGGGTTTACCAGTGTAGGTGAGTAAGACAGTTATGTTTATGCAGTAAAAATTACCTAGGAAAGTAAATAACTCTTTGGGAGAAATAGCTTTAAATACATAATTCAAAGCATGGTTCAAATCTGTAATTCCATCATCTAAGGAAATACAGGTTAGGGAATTTCATCTACCAATGAAGAGTAACAACCTTTTTTTTCAACTTGTAGTCTGGGAGTGCTACCATAAAATACAGCATAAATTCTAACTGGTTTAGGGACAAATATAGCATAAAGAGTGGACGAAAAACAATTTATTCCTTTCAATTATAGTGGAATGTAAGATATTTTTCAAGGAAAAAAAACCGATATGGTTAACAAGAGACTTTTGCACAAGAAAAAGGAATACATGTAAAAACAAAAGAAAAGTTCAATTCAGTTATGTCCAACTCTTTATGACTTCACTTGGGGTTTTCCTGGCAAAGACAGTGGAGTGGTTTGTCATTTCCTTTTCCATCTCATTTTATATATGAGGAAATTGAGGCAAACCGAGGTGACTTGCTTAGGGTCACAAAGCTAGTAAATTCTGAGGCTGGATTTTAACTCGAGTCTTCCTAACTCCAGGCCAGGTACTCTTTCTATTTCACCACCTCGGTGCTGTAACAACCACACCTGAGGGCTGCTGCTGTGAATAATTTTAAGGGTCTAATCACAAGGTATAGTGAACACTATTTATTAGCTAAAGCAATAGCAACTCATAACATCATAACAATTTATTGCTAAGGTCACACAGCATATAATTTTGCATTCAGTATGTAACATAGCATACCCCAAAATACTTGTTTATAAACTAAAGCATAACAATAGAACATGGCACACAACATATATCATTGCATTTAATATATCCCTGAATACTTATTTATAAAATCAGGGACTCCCAGGTACAAAATATGCTTAAAAAGCAGAAAGTACCAACATACTGT
>JAQQSW010002342.1:0-14983 GCA_028646575.1 Pseudocheirus occidentalis
CATAAAAGGGAACAGATTGTGGGAGGGGCCTTACAGTGGGATCAATGTTTTGGGCTGGGCGGTAGGGGCAAGAAGGGGAGAAAATTTGTAACTCAAAACCTTGTGGAAATGAATGATGTAACCAAGAAAATAAATTAAAATTAAGAAAAAAGAAAAAACATAAAAGAAAAAAAAGAGGAGAGTATAAAAGCTGGTTTGCAGTTTAACATAAAAAAATACTAAGATCTTGACAACTGGTTCCATCACTGTCTGGCAAAGAAAGAAAGAAATGGAAATAGATGGTGACTATGGCCATGAAATTTAAAAATGATTGGAAAGAAAGCTATGACAATCTGGATTGCATACTAAAAAGCAGAGACATCATCTTGCTGACAAAGGTTCATATAGTCAAAGCTATGTTTTTTCACAGTACCTATGTATGGCTGTGAGATTTGTACTATAAGGAAAGCCACATGCTACAGAATCTACACTTTCAAATTGTGGTGCTGGAGAAGACTTTTGAGAGTCCCTTGCACAGTAAGAAGATTAAATTAGTTAATACTCGAAGAAATTAATTCAGACTGGATATGAAGTTCAGCTTGGGACATAAAGAGTCTGAGGTTGGAGCAGATAAGCACAGATGTTCCTGGGCAGCTATAAATTCAGAGTATCTAGTAGTTTGGTTTAAGAACAAAACACTTTTAAGTACATTATTTCTTTTTACCTTCATAAATACCCTGTAATTTGGAGCTGCGGTGGGTAAATAAGAGTGCTGGAATTGGAGGCAGAGAACCTTTGAATCCCATTTAAATCCTCCCTCTGCTACTTACTGCATGTGGGTCCTTGAATAAATCACAATTTCTCTAGATCTCAGTTTCAAGACAGCTTAGACTTGATGATCTCTAAACCCAGCGCTCATTTTCCTATGATTTGTTGTCTCTCCCAAATAAATTCATTTTAAAATGTAAGTACCCCTGGCAGTGTGAAAAAAGGAAGCCCTTAGTGGAATCCACCTTACTTGGACATTTTCTTCTTAATTAACTGGAATCAGAGTATTGAGGTGCTCAGAGTTTTGCTAGGAAAGATCATATTTTGAACTAGCCCTACCTGGTGAGGGCAGGAACTCAGTACATAAGGTAGCATGAGGTTACTGAGTATGCCAGGTGGGCAAGTATGTCAGCAAAGTGGGAAGGGTGCAATCAATAGAATTTCAATGACTTTACACTCTTGCCTAGAAATGACTTCACTCCTCACAAAGAGAGAATTGCGATTTATAGCATAAGCTAAAATTCTAGACCCCTCAGCCCTTTGGTAAAGTATCCAAAGAAGATACCTCGTTTGTTTCACAATTATATTTTTTCTAATATTGGCTGTAGAGAGGCTTCGTCAGAGTGCAGAGCAAGGATGTGTCTGGAGCTGGGGATTCAGGGTCCAGTACCAAGTATTGGGAACAGAAAAGCAAAGCTTGAGCATTGCCACAGAATCAGAACTAGTGCTGTTCTAGCATAGACCACAGTGTGGCAGTACAGGACAGGGAAGTAATTAATAGCATGTTAACAAAGATGCCTCCCTCTAGTAGGTGAAACCAGCCTTTGTCTTCAACAAATTCAAGCATCCTTATTCCCCAAATTTAACTGGCTCCATAGCTGCCCCTTGCCTGGAAATCTCCAGCAGTATCTTCTGCAAGCTTTTAGCCGCAGACACTGAAGAAATTCTGACTACGTCCCTCCCTCCACCTTCTCCCATGACCTTTTAGTACATATGCTGCCAATAACTCTCTATTTGGCCCCATCCTCACAGTTTAATGATCTCACAATGAAGGAACCTGAAATTAATGGTGCTCATGAGGTTATTGGGTTCTCTGCAAATTATAGTTCTGTAAGTTTCCCAGTCTCTATTTCCTTACTAAAGATTAACTAAGGGCCTGACTGGACAAATCTTTCAAATCTACAGAAAACAAGGGGGAAAAATGACATGTCCTCAAGAATTTAGGCCAAAAGATGGTTGCCCACTTTGTAGGGTATGGGCCAGAGGGCATAGGAGTAGACTGAACTGAGATCCATCTCCCATAAAAGCAACCATATATATGTCCCTAGGAAAAATGCAGTTCTATCTAAAGGAGTTTGGGGAGGGGGTTTCCACAGTTTTCAGGTTTTTTTTCCGGACCATAAGGGTACCCTTGGACAAATTGCTTCTCTTTTCCAGGCCTAGGCTTCCCAATAAGAAAAGATGACTCCTTTCAGTGTCTGGGAGAAATATCTGATTGCTATTTCTAAGAGGTTTGCCAGAATGAGCCAAGAAAGACAGAGGAAACCAAAGAATTTCCTTTTGCAGACTCAGTTTCCAGCTTTGCCCTTGAGACTTCTGTAAGCCATTTTGTCCTTTCTGGTTGAAGAGAAAGAATAGCACATTGAAAATCTGGAAGCAGAGTGTGGCTTGGGGCCTTTTCCCTCTCTGTTTCTAGGTTTCTCGGCCAGAGAAGAGCACAGTGACTGATTTCAGTGATTTTCCATCCCTTGTATACCCTGGCAGAGGCGAAAGATGAAAATCTCTCCAGAGAAACAGAAAGAGGGCACTGAGTAGAGAAGGGAGGAGTCAGGTTGGTGCTGTCACATTTACTGTGGTTAAGGAGAGTGACCAAGGTGACCATGAAGCACTGGAGTGAGTCCAGGCATTGCAGATACCTCTCTCCACCCAGGCTAAACAGAATACCAGTCTCTCCTGCTGCAACTCATCTTAGGTTGGTCAGGTCTCAGTCAGCCCTCTGCTGTACTTGGGAGGTTGCAATAAACCTGTTAATTTAATTCACATAAAATTTTTTCCTTTTTTTTTTCACTCATTTGATTCAACACTAATTATTGAGAACTTGCTATTTACTTTGTGTGTATAGTGTATAAAAAGCATTATATACGGTGCTAAGGGATACATAAAGATAAATAAAACATGGTCCTTTTTAGATATTTTTTAAAAATCTCCTATAACTTATTTCTATTGCCTTATACTCCAGCAAAAGCAGGCAGAGAGATATAGACAGCAAGGTGGCACAGTGGGAAGAAAATGCTCTCTCTGAAGTCACAAGACCTGTATTCAAATCCTGTCTGTGACCTTGGGACATCACCTGACTGAGCAGCCTTAGTTTCTTCATATGTGAAAGGAGAGGTTATAGATAACTTCTGAAGTCTGTTCCAGCACTAAATCAATGACCTAATAAAGTATAATGTGTATATTTGCAAAGTGAAAAGGAATGAGTCCCTCTTCTCCTGAACAACCCCTACTAGAGAAAGCACAAGAACAGAGGTTAGAATGCAGTGAATGCTGGGCAAAGCATGCCATCCCAAAGCCAGGGAGAAAAATCATCCTCAATAAGATAGAGGTATAAGATCCCAAAGAACAGGAACCAACTAGTATCTAATGGCACTTGGCTGCCATTTAATTAAAGAACTGGGAATTTGAGGGAAATGAGTTTTGGGTTAAAGGGAAAAGGTTTCAGGAAATGAGGAAGTTCAATTCACTAGAGACCTTTTTAAAACCAGGGCACAAATCCTTATCATGGTTAACTTTGGGGGAGATAGGCTGAATAGGAATTGATAAAGGAAGATGTATATGGTTGTAGCTGTTTCCTAAGTCATCTCTTGCTCCTGGTACCATTTTGTTCTGAGCTGAGTAATCACTTCTTCCTACTTGTGTTCTGTGCCTCCTCACTTGAAAATAGGGACCAAGAGTAACTAAAATGTTTCCCAAAATCCTGGATGAAGATGATTATAAAACAGAAGAGAAGGATACCACTCAAATGGGAATGTTCATTCAGAGAGACCCCAGTGAGACCAGGTCATAAGGGATAACTGAGAGTCAAATGTAGGACCACTCACCGGTTGGTGTGGGAGTTGCAGTGCATGAACCAGCTTCGGTTATTGTCCACGTACATGGCCCAGGCTTTGTCATCCTTGCCCAGCATCATATCCTTGACCACATTAACTCTGGCTACACCAAAAGCTGGATCTGGATGGTTGTCATATCGGTCCACATGAAATTCCCAGTAATGGACTCCCTTGGAAAAAGCGGCTGTGCCCAGCACCACCCGGTCATCATAACTGCTACATGTAGCTGTCTGGTTGTCATTTGACAGGACTATGTCCCTGTGGCCAGAGTTGGGGTCAAATGTGAACCAGGCCACTGTATCATCAGGAGAGGGAGATGGAGAGAGAGAGAGAGAGGGAGAGAGAGAGAGAGAGAGAGAGAGAGAGAGAGAGAGAGAGAGAGAGAATGAGAATAAGTCAAAGGAATTTAAATAGCATAGAGGCAGTTGGTGGTACAGTAGATAGAACACTAGGCCTAGAATAAGAAAGATCTGAGTTCAAATTTACTCTCAGATATTTACTAGTTGTGTGACCCTGCATAAGACATGTAACCTCTGTTTGCCTCAGTTTCCTCAGTTGGAAAATGGGGTTAACAATAGCACATATTCCAACAGGGTTGATGTGATGATCAAAGGAGATAATAATTATAAAAAAGGCTTAGCACACAGTGCCTGGCACAAAATAGGCACTATATAAATACTTATTCCTTTCTTAATCTGATAGAAAAAGGGCTCTAGGGGCAGCTAGGTAGTGCAGTGAATAGAGCACCAGCCCTGGAGTCAGGAGGACCTGAGTTCAAATCTGATCTCAGACACTTGACACACTTACTAGTCATGTGACCTTGGGCAAGTCACTTAACCCCAATTGCCCGGCCTTCCCCTTCCAAAAAAAGTGAAAGAGAAAGAAAGAAAGAAAGAAAGAAAGAAAGAAAGAAAGAAAGAAAGAAAGAAAGAAAGAAAGAAAGAAAGAAAGAAAGAAAGAAAGAAAGAAAGAAAGAAAAGAAAGGACAAAAGAAAAAGGGTTCCTTCCACATAGCTACCAAAGTGATTTTTTCCCAAGTTATTGATCTGGCCATGTCACTCCTCTACTCAATAAACTTCAATGTCTCCCTATTAGTTCTAGAATCAATTATAGAGTCCTCTTTTCATCATTCTCTACCTGGTCCCAACCTACTTTTCCAGCCTCTTGCACATTACTCTCTATCACACATGCTCTTGTCTAGTTGGGATTGAACTGTAACTTGCAGCATACTTGATTCTCCATCTTATCTCTATATACTCTTGTACTGGCTGGCCCTTATACCGGTGGGTATTCCTTCCTAATCTTTGCCTCTTGAAATCCCTAGTTTCCTTCAATGCTCAACTCAAGCCTATGGTTTTTCTCACCTGTCTCTGCCTGCTAGTACTTTTGTTCTCCTCCCTCCTCCTTCCCCAAAGACCTTTTATTTATTTAGTGTACACATAGACACGTATATGTTATTTTCCTCAACCAGACTGTAAACTCCCTAAGGGTAAGAGTCTTTGTGTTCCCAATACCTCACACAGTCCCTGGCACATCGTAGCAATAAATGAATGTAAGGGGATTGAGTAATTAAATGTAAGAGGAAGTTGGTCTCAGTTTTTAAGGGAGTTGGACTAGATGACTTCTAAGGTCCTTCTCAGCTCTAAAGTGTTATGATTCTATACATTTCATTTAATTTTCTTTGGAAATTCAGAGACTAAAGCTGACTCTTTTTCAGTTTAATTCAATACCCCAAAGCCCTTATTAGACACCTGCTATGGAACAGGTAGGCAGCTAGGTGGTGCCATAGTGGATAGAGTGCCAGACTTGAAGTCAGGAAGACTCCTCTTCCTGAGTTCAAATCCAACCTCAGACACTGATTAGCTGTGTGATCCTGGCTAAGTCACTTAACCCTGTTTGCCTCGGTTTCCTCATCTGTAAAATGAGCTGGAGGAGGAAATGGCACACCACTCCAGTATCTGGCCAAGAAAATCCCAAATGGGCTCATAGAGAGTTGGACACAACTGAAAATGACTGAACAACAACAACATGAAAGAGGTACTGTGCTATACCCTAGGGATATGAGACAAAAACAAAAGGTTTCCTGGGGAAGTAATGCAGACAGAGATAAATGCAGAATATGTATGAAATAAATACAAAATAGTCGGGAGTGGTGGTGGGAAGCACTGAGGGAATCAAGAAAGATCTCTTGTACGATATGACCCTTTGAACTGAACCTTGAAGGTAGCTAGGGGTTCTGGGAAGGAGGGAGAAAGGGAGAGAGAGACAGAGAGAGATAGACAGACAGACAGAGAGAGAAAGAGAGAGAGAGACAGAGAGACAGAGAGAGACAGAGAAACAGAGAAAGAGAGAGAAAAGAGAGAGACAGAGAAAGAAAGACAGAGACACACAGAAAGAGAGACAGAGAGAAGAGAGACAGAGAGAGAGACAGAGAGAGGAGAGAGAGAGAGAAAGAAAGATAGAGAGAAAGAGAGTGAGAGAGAGAAAGAGAGAGAGAGAGAGAGAGAGAGAGAGAGAGAGAGAGAGAGAACAAGAACATTACAGGTCATGGAGTGTAGCTTGGGCATGGATGTGGGAAATGGAAATTGAGGTTTAAAGAGATAAAAAGACTTGAACAAGGTCTCACAACTAGCTATTTGTCAGAGTCAGGTCTGCTGACTCATTCTGTTAAATTATACAGCTCCCCATTTATCAGAGGAGCTGGGTTATGGGCAAGGACTAATAGGTTGCATTTATATAGTACCTTAAGCAAAGCACTTAATGAATATTATCTCCTTTTATCCTCCCAACAGTCCTGGGAGACAGATGCTATGATTATCTTAATTTTACAAACTGGGGAAACTGAGGCATTCAGTGGTTAAACAACTTTTCCAGGGTCACACAGCTACTAAATGTTTGAGGCCTACTTTGAACTCAGTTATTCTTGACTCCAGGCCCAGCCCTCTAACCACGATGCTATACAGCTGACCCAAGTTGAACTCTTCCCTTAAAATTGTGACTATAAATTCACCATATGAGTGCTGTCTAGCTTTAGGTTGCTGAGGCCCACTGCTGTGAGCTGTGCCATGTTGCTAGCATCATAGGGTTTAAAGCTGCAAGGAAATCTACTTCAATCCTCCTGATTTTATAGATGAGGAAACGGAGACACAGAGAAGTTACTCAACTTGCCTAGATTTACACAATGAGGAACAGAACCCATCCACAAGGGTAAGGGAGGCTTGTCAACATTTTTAGAGTTGTCTAATAGTTTTGTAAGCTGGCATATTTTAAATATGCACCTAGCAGGCAGATCTACTATTACCTCTGACACATTCTGGCTGCGTGACCCCAGCAAGACATTTAACTGTTGAGTACGCACGGGCTGGGGTGGGGAACCTGGGGCCTCAAGGCCACCATGTGGCCCTCTAGGTCTTCAAGTGTGGCCCTTTGACTGAATCCAAACTTGAAGTTATAGTTTGGATTCAGTTTGAAGTTTCAGTTTGAAAATTCAAGTTATAGTTTGGATTCAGTTTGAAGTTTCAGTTTGAAAATTCAAGTTATAGTTTGGATTCAGTTTGAAGTTTAAGTCTGAAGATTCAAGATGAAGTTTGGATTTAGTCAAAGGGCCACACCTGAGGACTTAGAGGGTCACATGTGGCCTTGAGGCCCCAGGTTCCCCACCCTAGAGTCTAATGCTCTCCATTGCAGAGAAGGTACCAACATTATGCACTGGTTGACATAGTTTGTTAAAAAAAATATTCACCAGTTTCCCCCTTTATTGCTGCTGCTTCTTAGGATCTTATGCTCCACCGGGAGCATATGCACCTGGGTTACAATCTGGAGTTCCTAGCTTATGAACAGTAAGCAGTGAATAAGCAATAGGGAGTGGGGCACTGTGGGGCAAGGAAAGGACAGCAGCTGGGGAAGCGGGGAAGCTGTGGCCTTGATTTAGTAGAAGCAAAACATCCATGGATTTTGATTCTCTATCCCTGGTATTGTTCCCATCTACTGGCATGGAAAATCAAGATCTGATTATCTATAAATGTACTCACGTGACCTAAAAACCAGATGGGTGTTTAGGCTAAATAAAGCCAGCTGTCACATCTGAGCTCTTTTCACTTTGTTTTTGATGAATGTGTTAGTGTAGGGGGAAAGGGCTAAAGCCTAGAGACTAAAATCCATTCAACTTTAGAATATCAAATGCCATTTAGGGGTCATCACATGCAGCAAGCTGCAGCGGTAGCAACAACAACCCTACTGCCCAGGCTGTTCCATCCCAAGCCCACCAACATGGCTTGGGCTATCAGGGGATTCTTCTCAATCTTCTAGGACTCCTGGATTTTTAGTGACTAAAGAATAGGTGTTTTAGTTATGGTATGGGGTTAGGTATAGATGTGGGAGGGGATTTTTCTGTGAGTTCTTAGGATGAGATGAGGCAGGTATCTTGTTATCTTATGTCTAAGAAAGAAATATAACAGCACATTGGTTTTGTGTTCTAAGCTGCTGATGTTTCCCTTACAGTGTGTGTTTGCTGCTATCAGGCCACCTCACCCTCAAGATGAAATACAATCCAGGTTTGCAACCTTAGGGAAATAAATATTCCATAAGAAACCAGGGACGTGTGTGGCCATATCTGTCATCTTTTGAAGGAAAATGTAAAGACTCACCATCAGATGTCTGGAGAACAACAGTCTTGCTGTAAGGTCCAACTCCAGAGGAATTGAAAGCCTTGACTCTTGCATTGTATGTACTGTTGAAATGAAGGCCATCAATGGTGCAGAGGGTTTCCTTGCCAACATAGACTTCCTAAATGAGAGGCAAGACCATTACGTTTTTTTCCCCCCATTTGTATATCTCAATTAGGCAATGACACAAAAGCAATAAGTAGATAATAATTCAGTAACTTAAGACTTTGCTTGGGAGTGAGAAGTAGGAGTAGATCTAATGATATCTGAATTCCCTTTCTACTATAAGCCTTATGATCCAACAACTTTCATAGATCTTCACAGTAGGTATTGTGGGAGCAAGAATCAGCAATCAATGATCTCTTATTGCCCTGGGTCACCTCAAACCAGAGGATCCGCCCAACATTAAAGCTGATCATTAATTCAGAGTACTTAGTAACATCAAGCTGACTGACCTACATTGACTTAATAACCCCCTCTGGCTAATAGTATCTGTTATCTAATTCAATTCAATTCAACCCAACAGTAATTTATTAATCACCTACCCTGTACCAGGCACTAGTTGAGGCACTGTGAATAAGGCAAAAAAAAATTTACTGACACTTTCTTGGGGCAGAAAAAGAATACTGCTTTGGTAAGGAAAACTGATAAAAATCAGTTTGAAGAAGAAAATAGCCTCTCAGATAAAATGTTGAGGGGAGATTCAGATGATCCTGAGAATCTGAGAGAGAATTTCCCCTCAGATAAATGTACTGGGAAGAACTATTTAAAGGTAGTCTATTGGCTGAGATAATTGTATTCAGGCCACTATGGTCTATTAGCTCATTTGTATTTTCAATGTTTTGAAAGATATAATTGATAAATTACAAATCAAATAACTGGGGAATATGAGAAAATCACGTGAGAGCTTTTGGGGGGGTCATAATAAAGAAAAGCACAATGGTTGATTTTCACATCATAATTTGCAAATTGATCACTTTTTATGAGTACTTATTTGAGGGATTAGAAGCTAGGAAGAAGGAGCTATAAAAGAGAAAGAGATGATCTGGTAAAGATTAGAAGTAGGAGAGAAAGAGTCAGAGATAGAAGATATAGAAGGCTACAAGAGGAGCTGCTTATAGAAGACAGAGTATAAGAGCTGACAGGAGCTGATCAAGACTTATAGGAAGGATATGCAGCTGTTTTGCTGGGAACTGTGCTGATTAGAAGAGAGAAACTGCTTTGCTGAGAGCTGATTGGTGGAAGAAATGAAGTTTTATCCTCTAGTGCCATCTACACCTTGAGAAAAAGGATGTTTCTCAAGTTTTGCCTGTATTGCCCTTTACTTTCCTCTGCTCTCTGCTTTAAAAGGAAGAAACAGAGTGGGAAAGGCAGGAATTGCATCTTCTTTGCTTCAAAAAGAAGTGTAACTTTGTTGAGAGATCATTGGATAAAACAGAATTCCCTGCTAATTTAAGATCTGTCTAGGGTAAAGGTGCATGGCCCTATTACTATCTACAACTTGACAGGGAGAAACTCCACAGAGTCCACCTCAGAGAGCTTGGTAGTTCTCCAGTTTAAGGCAATCGTTTGCCACTAAAAGAGCATAATACCTTTCCAGCACCCTGCTAAGGTTGGCTATTAGAGGCTGGAGCTTATCACTGCTTTAACATCCCAAGAGCAGCCCAGAAACAACTTTGTCCAGCAAGAAAGCTGTGAGGACAAGAAGGAAAGCAGAGAGCAGAGAAGTGATTTTGCCCAAAAGGTAAACAAGGATAAGGCAGTCATCTTGAGTTATGGAGGGCTCTGGCTACCTGGCTTTCCCTAGTCATGTGCCTCCCTGCTACATTTCTGTGTTATTGCATGGCTTGAAATTGTATGGTATCACCAAAATAGTATTGAAATTTTAAAAATGAGCCTTTGTCTCACAGAGAAACCTGAGTTCATTAAGAACACTTTGTGATTGCCCAAAGGCAATCTAGCCTGATTTCATCCTACTTCTGGTCATTTCTGGGACTAGTTCATTGTCCAGGTGCAGTACCTATCCAGATATATGCACTGGTAGACCATATCTATGGCTTATACATCTAAATGTATATAATAGTCTGGACAATTATTCATCCACTTGTTTTTTTCCTGGTTGAATTGGTGGGTCAACCTTTTGATTAAGTAGAGATCCCAATAGGAGATTCTGCAATATTTCAGGGCCTAATGTAATCAGCAGAGTGTCATCTAGAAACACAATCTATAAGGAATCCCTCTTTAATTTGATCTCTTACTCAGACCTTCTCTATGGCAATAGCAATGATATTTGTTAAGCATACATTTCCAGGTTTTATACTTCTTTTGTACTAATTATCAGGGAGTTATTGAACAAAGTTGCCCGTTTTTCTTTCTTTCTTGGACTCTAATATAATTTTGATCTATTCATGGTGGTTACTTTATTGAAGAAGAGCCTTTAAAGTAACATTTTACTTTATACTATAATATTTTTAAAAGTCAGTCAACAATAAGCATAATGGAATCATGTATTCTTTGCACATTTCAGTCCAGTCATTATGTGACTGAAAAGATGTAGTCTAAATAGGATACAATTTGTGAAAATCTGCCTGTTCCCTTTTCAAGCTTTCATCAAGGATATTCTCAATGCATGTGTTTATAATTCTTTTAAAAATTTATTTAAAAAACTGTGGGGATGGAAAAATAGGTTTGTGGAATGGTGGTTATTGATACTTTCTTAAGTCACTTTTTTGAGGGTAATAATAAAGTATTTTGCTTTTTTCTATAAGTGATTGGCATTTTTCCCTTTTTCAGATAGCCTAAGAATTAATCTTTCAATGTCCTCTAAAGTGTGCACTTCCAGGACAGATCTCCTCTGTGTATACTTGGTCTAGTTAAACTGTTCTTCCTTTCTTTTCTAGTGACTTCTTGTACAGAACACCAGTGACTATGATGTTATACTTCAAATGTGAAAACATCTGTCATTTGTGGAGAAAGCAGTTTGTTATAAAAATTCCTATCTCCAACCAGAACTCAAGCTCTCATCCATGTGACTCTGAGTTCTAACCAGTGAGAATTTATTTTGTCTTGCTTGTTCTCAGACCCATCACATCATTTCTCAAAATCTCTATGCTGTGTCTCTGCATCCTCCAACCCCAATTCTTAGTCTCACCTTCCAACTCTGTCTGTGAGAACAGTAAGCAAATGAACACTATAATTCCTGGAAAGGGGAGATCAGTCATTTGACTTATAGTTGTTGTCATCATTCTTCTGACTTTCTGGTCCAAGACATTCCTCCCTGGCCACTACTCTTATCTTCTCCTATTAGAATGTAAACTCCAGGGAAGGGACTTGCTTGCTTGTATTCCCACTGTTTAACACAATGTCTGGTGCATAGTAAGCATTTACATTTTTCTTTCATTCATTAATTCATATTGATAAGATATTTTCCATTTTCCTCCTCTCTCTCTCTTTCTCTTTCTCTCTCTCTTTCTATCTCTCCCTCTCTCATTCCTTCTCCCCCACCCCCTTGACTAGATCTGTCTCTCTTGCCTAGGTTGGAAGTGCAATGATCATGCACATTGCCCAATACCACTACTAATAGGTAGTATTAATACTAAGCCTTGATCTGCTCCATCTCTGACCTTGGTTGGCATATCCCAACTTAGGCTGTTCACTTGGGTGTGCACTTCCGCCTGCCACTTTCTTTGGGGTTCACGACATTAATGTTAGACAGTGCAGATATCTCATTGCCTTCAGTGCTACTGCAGCTCGGGACTCCAGAATTCAAACAATCTCCCAAATTCATCTTCCTCTAGTAGCATGGATTATAGGACTGAACTACCATACCCAGCCTTTTATCCATTCACTATCTGTTCATTGTCTTGTACCCACTTTCATCTCTAAATGTCTTTGGGATGCTGTAGCTTAGTTGGTCCTCTTGACAAGTGATCTTTCTGAAAACTTTTCTTTTGATCTACTGCTTCTTGATAATTTATAAGGCAATTCTCACAATCTTCTATTATCTTTTTCTGTAAGATTTCTACAAATCAGTTTATATCCTAAGCCAAGGTTGCTCTTGCTGCCTGCCATCTATTGATTTGACAAGGAAATCAAGTGTTTTCTGACTTACATAGAATTTACCCTTTTAAAATTCTCTTGTTATAGCTATTGATTTATATCAGTTAAACTCCCTTAGGAAATGGTGATAGTCTATGTAGATACTTATTTTTTAAAAAATCAATTTTGTATTCGACAGCTTGTTTCAATAGTTCAGATTGGAGTAGGCTCAATTGTGCCCCATGCCCTCTCCTCATTTTTATCCTTTCTTCTAATTTTGAATTTTGATTTTTGTTATTGGTCTGACTGTACATAGATGGGAACAACAATAGCAGAATAGTTTTTATCTTGTCTTTGTATCCTTAGTGCCCGCCACAGCCTCTTGCATATAGTATGCCCTCAAAAAGTGCTTTTTGGAGTGGAGTGGATAATGACTCTTACTTTGGTAACCAGTCATTTCCTGTGTGTCAAAATAGAAACAATTTCACTTTTTGATGATAATTAGCATTCATTATGTCCTAAATATTCTGACTCTCTCATTAAGAAAGTATCCATGATATGCAGGCATGAGGCTTCTTTTCTATTTTCCACAAGCCTCTGACCCCTAATTTCTTACTTCTATAGAAGTCATCTTTTTTTCATTGTCTTTCCCTATGCCTACCTTTGTAGTGCAGTCATGGAGTACCAGATTATCTGTTGATTGAAATTGGAAGGGTCATAATGAATTACCGGTAGAATTTCTATCTCCTTATTCTCTACAAAAAAATGTTGTCACATAAACTGCAATTATCTTCATGGTAACCTTTTTTTCCCCCATATGCTTACCATGAGCACTGCAATAAGAAATGGCCAAATGTCCTGTGAAATGTTGTTTCTTTTTGCCTTTGGATGATGTATTGTCAAGCCCACACTACCAGCTCCTTCACTACCTTTCCAAAGAGAATTTGTGAACTACTTTGCCATTTAACTACAACTTATTTTGGACTTCTTGTTTCATTTAGATAAAGAATATCAACATTCCTATAATTCAGTTTCTTCACTACTATGTCCACTTGTTGGTCACTGGACAAGGATCTTATAATTTGAGTATCCACTGCTAAGTATGTCTCTGGAGAGCCTAAAACTTTGTGATTGTTGGCATATTCTACCAGCTTTTAAGGGACTTTCTCAGAAGTGAGATTTGAACACAGGTCTTCCTGATTCTGAGTTAAGCAAGCACTCTGTCCATTACCCCATGTTGTCTTCCATGAGCAATATGAATAGTACATGCAATAAATGTTGCATATTCAGAAAAGGATGCTATTTAAGCGGGCTGGCAAAGGTGACACTACATAGGGGTAGCGTTTGGATAAACAGAAGGAAACTTAGAATTATACATGTGTATATGAAATCCTCATATGCCTGAAATTATTTCTGGGTTCTGTGATATTTCTTAAAATGAAGTTGACCACTACACTATTTGGTTCTTCCCCCTGCTCTAAACCATATATCAATCAGAAACCAGTTTTCCTTAGTCAGATACTGACTTGGGATTGGGATTCATCCTGTTTCTAAGAGCTCATATTAATTCCCTTTGACTATAGATTAAGGATAGGATCATAGGTCATTTAGTTCAATCCCAGTTGTATAGATAATGAAACTGAGGCTAACCAAAGAGGTTAAGTAAATTGGTCAATATCCCAGTTAGATAGCATCAGAGCTGAGATTAGAACCTGGGTCTCCTGACTTGAAAAGTTGCATCCAAGGGGAAATTTCTGGAAAAAATCTTGCTTTGCTGGCGCAGAGAGAGAAGTTATCTAGATTGTCATCATTACCATCATCACCATCACCATCACCATCATCACCATCATCCTTATCATCATCACCACCACCACTACCATCAACATCCCCATGCGAATCAGATTCCTAGAACAGATGAGCTCACCCGGAACTGCCCGCCATCCCCATCATCCAGCTCCAAGATATAGCCCTCCACAGGGCTGTGGATAAAAGGTGGCATCCTCCAGGCCAGAGTGACACTGTTATTTCGGGTGCAGCACTTCTCCAGCTGCAGTAAGGGAACAGGAGGCACTGCGACAGGAACTGAGCACAGGTTAGTGTAACTCTATCCTTCCCCATCTGACACCTAAAGGAGGTATCCTAGAATCTGTTCCTTTCCCCACCCAAGTAATAACTCCAACCACTGGAAGTCATGGCCACAGAAAACTTATTTGGGTATTGAATCTCTCCTTGACAGTCTCCAAGTAAGCATCCTCAAGGAGTTTGTCAGGAATCCCAAACATATATACATGTTTGGTCAGGCACTTCATATCAGAACTTGAAGGAACTTTAAGTTTTATGTGTTCCAATATCCATGTTTTAAAGATGAAAAAATTAAGGACCAGAAAGATTCAATGACTTCCCCAAAGTCAAACAAAAATTAAA